>JAPSGF010000035.1:445549-487250 GCA_035772895.1 Perdix hodgsoniae
GGGTGGTTGTGGCTCCCCGGCAGCGCAGCCCTGCTGCCTTCACCCCGAGGGGCTGCAGCACGGAGCTGTGCGTGCAGTGAGATGAGGCCTGTGCTGCTCTGCGGGGACGGGACGGGCTCAGCATCCCCACCCTGCGCCCCTACAGAAACGCTGTGCTTTGAGACGGCAGGAGATTAAAACAATTTTTGGACACGATTGCTTGGATCCTCCCCACGCAGTGGGGCTGCCTGTCTGCCACTACCGTCTTTCATCCTCTTTTTTCATCTGCTTGTTTCAGGATTGTCTCAATAATTCATTAATTATGGGCTGGCAGAGAGGAGCATCTGCAAGGCCCCCTTTTGCGTTCAGCAGAGATCTGGCCCCGTTCCACACGCAGCCCCCCACCACAGCCCCTCCCTCACTGCTCAGGTTTGTTTTCTCAAGAAAGTATCAGTCGGTAATTCTGAGACTGCAGCTGTTTCAAGAGCAATTAATTGTGAGATGCCATGTGCAAGTCACTGTGATGAATTTGGTGTCAGCTGTTCAGCACGATGTGGCTTTCAGAAATGGTACCATCTATTGCATTTTAAATACCCAGGTTTAAACTTTACCCAGAATTTAGTTGAAATCTGGATTCTTATTCCACAAGTTGCTGTGTGAGGGATGCTAATTGACAGCTGAGAGGACTCTGGGAGTGTAGAGAAAAAAGGGAAGCAGTGGGACACAACCACCAGCAAGGCCAGGCTGCTCATGTAATGCACACCACAGGCAGAAATCCTCAGGGCTGTGGCTGGAAACACATCTTGGGTTTGATCCTTGGGAAGTGTGGATTCAGCAAGCACTTGGCCTTGGGGTTGGACCCCTTCATGGAGATCCCAGCGCTGCACTAGCTCCAGTGACTGCGGGCAGCAAGCAGAGATGTGACAGCGCGAATGTAATGTCTGCAAGGCAAGAGGGGTGTCCAGAGAGCTTCTGTAAAGCCTGCAGACAGGGCAGAAGCAGCAGCCTGCTGCTCCTCCTGCTGCTCCTCCTGCTGCTCTGGTGCTGCACCCACAGCCCTGCAGCTCTGGGCAACTCAGCAGCAGCTGGCTCTGCTCCGAGCATCAGGACACAGAGCTGCTGCTGCGGGGCCACTGGGAAGGGAGGATTTTCTTGTGGAGGTTTCTAAAGTTCCACCTTTCCAAAAGTTCAGGTTGCTGTAATTTTTAAAGGAGTATTTTTTAAGTGGCCTCACATCACTGTCAGACATAGGGGAAGGATGCTTGGAGTTCCATGTTGTGATCGCTCCCTCCCAAATCTGCCCAAATTCCCAAGTTCCTTTGGGTACGTCAGGTGGCTTTTTCCTCCCTGCTCACAGCAGTGTGACAAACAGTGACCCCAGCGCTGTGCCAGGCACCCCGATGTGCTGCCCCAACCCCACCACATCCAGCAGCTCCATCACAGGCTCGGAGGTGCTGACATGCTGTCATTCTTTTTCCATTTTTGTTTCAGATTTCAGGTTGAAGTGTGATGCTGAATTAAAAATCTTGCCCTGGGCTGTCTGCAGGGCCTGCAGGCTATGGCAGTGCCAGCATCTGCCAAGGAGACCCAGGGGTGCTGTGTTGGAGGGCCAAAGCCCTGGGCTGGCAACGGGCAGCAGTAGGGGAGCCCAGCTGGAGGGGGCGGGCAGCACTCCTGGCATTCCCGTACCTGATGTCCCCATTCCCAGTGTCCCCATTCCCTGCCCTCCCTCACCCCTCATGCTGTACAGCAGGGCCGTGGGCTCGGTGCGGGCAGGGTCTGCACAGGGGCCTGGGACAGATCACCAGCTGCCAGCAGTCCCATAGCAAACAATGCAGCAATAGGAACACCGAGCATCTGTGCTGGGCATCTTCTAATGATGCTGGTTCCTGGCACCGCAGCCCCAGCACAGCAGCCTGAATGGCTCAGGAGACAGACGTAGGGCTGACACTGGGTGATGGCCAACCCCTGCCCCATGTGCAGCACTTGCCCCTCACACCCTTCTGGCTGCCATGAGCACTGTGCTCAGCCATGGGGTAGGGCCTGTGGTGGCTGGGGGAGCTCTGGGTGGGAGCTCTGGGTGCTGTTATACTTCACTGAGGTGTGTCCCTGCATGCCTCATCCACTGCCACGCAGCACAGTGCACACAGTCCCCAGGCGCGGAGCAACTTGTTCTGGCCTCATTCTTTCCCTACAGTTCCATGAAGAAAATAGATTTCTCTCAGCACAGGGTGCTGAGATGCCTTCATAAGAGAACAGGAATCTGGCTGCATCAGCGGCTTTGCAGTTAGAAAAAACGGAATCTGTCTGTCCCCCCTCTCTGATACAGCAGCCATCCCCCTGCCCTCAGCACAGTGCTCCTCCCTTGGCACCCTGCACCCACCCCCTGGTCACAGGGCTCTGGGCCGTGCCTGGTGCTGCTGAGGAGAGAGGACCATGGCACTCGGCCGTGGTGAGGCTGCAGAGATGGGGCAGGTTGCAGGGTGCCCTCTGGCAGCAAGAGCAGAGGGTCCTCAAACATGGGCTTGTTTGGAGGTCAGGGAGTGAACACGGCCAACAAAGCTGGGCCAGCTTTACTGCTGGTGGGCACAGCATGGCTCTGCTCTGCAGCACCTTTGCAGGGTGCCTGGCCCTGTGAATGACCCCAAAGCCATGGGGAGCCCCCGAGCAGCGCCCGCCCATCGCAGTGGCCTGGGATGTGGCAGGAGGGTGCAGCGTGCCGGGGACACCGAACTCCATGGGAGTCCAGGGAATGTCCCCTGCTTGAAGAGCAGCCACGTATCTGACACTAATGGAAAAAGACCATTAAAAAGCTTTATGATATTCTGTTCTCCTACTTCTAGTCCCTCTCTCCCTTCATTGCTGCTGGCATTTTATGAATTATTGATGTGTCGAGGTGCTCTGCTCCCCGGTCCCTGCTCTGCTGCTCACGGTGCCTGCGCTGCTCCTTCCCTGCGGTGGCTCCGTGGACCCAGGCTGCTCATTGCAGCCACCAGCATTTGGTGCCCATCGGGTGCCCAGAGGCACAGCATGAGGCCCCGGGCCACGGGTTCCCCAGGGCAGGGCTGAGTGCAGAGCGCTGGGGGCGGCAGGAGGCACGGAGGGATGGGCAGAGGCTGAGGGGCTGCCCGACCCAGCAGCATGCAGGAGCAGCCTGGGAGCAGGGGCATGGCTGTGCCCCAAGGGCAGAGCTGTGGCAGAGCTCCCTGGGCAGTGCCCCGGCCTCTGGTGAGTTTTTGGCCGCCAGGCAGTGCCGCACATTGGAGCAACGTGCCGCTCTGCCTGCGCTTCAGCTCTGCAGCGGAGTCCTGGGTAATGGCATCAGTGTTCAGTCCCAGGACGTGGGCTCTCACGGCCAATTGCCTCAGGTTTCAGCGGCGGGGGCTAATGCGTTTTCCATGTTGCTGTGTGTGCACGTGGCACACGGCCCATCGCACACGTGGCGCTGCCGATCCGACCCCTCTCGCTCACGTGTCCACTCACAGATACCTGGGCCTTCCTGCATCCCTGGTCATCATGGCCGTGTCTGCGGGGCGAAGGGACCCCGGCTGTGTCCCCATATGGGAGCAGTACAGGAGGACAGCCTGGGCTGGGGGCACAGCCCTGCTGGGTGTGGGCAGAGCACAGCCGCCCCACGGCACGGGGAGCAAGCAGTCCTCCTTCCCCAGCAATAGACAGAAGTTGGCACATTTCCCTGGATGCTTTTGTACGTTCTCACTGCACAACTTAAAGGAGAATTGTTCTTTTTTTTTTTTCAGAGGCAGAAAACTGCACTCAGGCTGTAATGTGGTAAGTTTGTAGACTAATTTGTTCTGGCATTTGGGGAAGAAAACAGATTCAGAAACAACTGAGACATCAAACATTAAATACCACCCCAACTCGGATCCCCGCACACTGTGCTCTGGCTGCAGGGCTGCAGGACGGCTGCTCACACCCCTGTCTGCACTGCAGTCCCTGCCTCTGTGCTGCACTGCTGCTGCCCAAACATCCCTCTGACAGCTCCATCCTGCAGCAGCTTTCACAATTCATCCTGCCCAACTCATTGCCTGGTTTGTCCCTGGGTTTGTCTTCCAGACCTGACGTCCCTTCATGTGTTTTGCCATGTGAATTCAGGTGTGTTTGGGCAAGCTGTGAGCAGCACAGTCCTACAGGTGGCCCTGGAAGAGGATTTCAAACACTGGAGATGAAGGGATGTTCTCTGTGTGCCATAAATGCTGCAGCTTTGTGCAGGGCTCTGCTCACTGTGTGTCTGAAGAGCTCAAACAGCCGCAATCCACTCTGCTTGTCTTCTCCTTTCAGAACAAGTGATGCAGACAGGCCCAATGCATGGTGCTCAGCTCAGGGCTGCACTCACAGCTCTGGGTGCTGCTGGGGTGCAGCCTCTGCCCTGCATGGCTGCAGGTCCGTCCCTGCACTGCAGTGCCTCCTGGCCTCACGATGCTCTGAGGACCCTGGGCCAATGCAAACACAGCCTCACAGTGTGTGTGCATTGGGCACACCGGCCTCAGGAGGAGAAAAACCAAAGGTTTCCCTGCAAACCTACCTGTATACACCCCTCACAGCCCTGCAGCCCTCTCACGCGTGGTGTGCTCCAGCACAGCACAGGGTAGCTGTTCAAACACTCTTGTATCTACTTCTACATTTACATCCCAGAAACATTTATTGAGTCCTCACCAACTCTGGCAGAAATCACAGCAGCTGAGCAGAGCAGAGCCCTCTCCCATGCATGCTCCATTTTGGCCACACAGAGGGCAGCACCCCCCAGTCCCACCCCCGGCCCCCAGGCATCCGATGCTGCCCAGCACAGGGGATGTGTGGAAGTTACTTCTGTGCATTGGAGGCTTATTTCCAGCAGGCAGGCTGAGGGCATTCAGCTCATGCAGTGCTGTTTCAGAACAGGTGATCTTGATTGATATAATGGTATTGAACATTTTTAATTCTCTTCAGATTTTAAAACAAAGATTTCATTTCATCTGCATGCTGTGCCTCCATATAAAATTCTGTTCAAGACATGGTGGCACAAAGCTCCATATATATGATTCTGAATTTGCTTTAAGAAACAACATCTAATTCATGTCTTGATGGTGGAAAAAAATTGTCTCTAACATTTCTAAGCAAACTGCAAAGCACAACCACTCTCATTAAAGACAAATTTGCTTAATTGCCTTGAAACACCGCTCTGAAGGTAACCAGCACAGCCACTCCTCCTGCTCCTATGGGCGCAAAGCAGTGTTCTGCTCTGAGCGCATGTGCTCCCACAGAGCTCTGCTGAATGCCCACCTGAAGCTGATGGCACTCAGTGTCTGCAGAGCGATGGAGAGGAACGCAAGGAGCGGGGTGGGATGTTCTGCGTGGGCTGGAAGTGGGCAGGATGAGAAACTGTGTGCACCAGAGATGGGGTGGAGGCCCTCGGGGTGCCCAGCAGTGTCACACCCCATCCTCCCCCTCTGCCCCTCCTCTCCTGCCCCCAGCTCTGTGCATCTGGGGGCTTCCCCCCCCATCCCCCGCCTCTCCCTGGGATATCAGCTGTGCTTCTATTGATTTCTGCCCCACATTTGTTTTTGCTATTCATTATTAATGGGATCGTTTTTCTATCCTTCGTGCATGAAGGCAAATTTTGTGTAAAAATCAATTGAGTGAGCACCGCCAATGGCTTGTTTGGTTTTCTTTGCTTTCATCTCTGGTGTGCAGTCCCCGGGAGACACAGGGCAGGATATTAAGGAACAAGCATGGGAGGGAGAAAAAAAAATAATAATAAATCAATTGTTAGTGGTTTGTGAACCATATGAAGGGATTTGCCTACTGGTCTTTGTCTCTCACTCGTGTCTCACAGAGCAGCTCTCTGCTGCCCATCTCCCTTCGGTCATATTTCACTTTCTGCTTCCCAGTGCCTTGCAAGGGGCTGCCCTTCCTCCAGGGCAGCAAATCCCTCTTCCTGGGGGTGAGTCTGGCCATGGTCCACCGCGGGCCACAACACCATGCTACAACACCGCTGCTGTGGATTGGCCACAGAGTAGAACTCCTTTCTTAGTTCCAGTCCCAGCTTGAGCCCCGTGGCTGCGCGGGAGGGAGTGGGCAGAGAGCTGCAGTGGGAGGGCTGGGTGCTCTGCAGGGAGTGTTGCCAGCAATGCTCTTCTGGGTGCCAGTTCCCCATCTCCCTTCCCTGCATTGCCCCTGGCATCGTTTCCCAGCTCCAGACCACTGCCCCTCACACCAAAAGGAAAATACATGCCATTTTCCAGTGCTCCTTGGCACCAAATGCCAGCTCTCAGATACTCCTGCTGAAGTCGAAGGAACCGATGCCCCAACTCTGGGGGTTGTGTCTCAGTGCATCCACTGGAGCTCTGGGAGCCAAATTCAAGGCATCAAGAAGTGTTAATGCAGCATGTGCTGACCTCTAAAGTGGGATCCTAAATGAAGCACTCAGGTCATTCAAGAGAATGAAACTGGGCAGAGGGTCACCTCAGCCCTGGGCTGTGAGGATCTCCTCCCGGTGCAGCTCTGTCTCCATGCAGAGAAACCTGGAGCAGGGAAGAATCAGGTGCTCGGGTCGTGCTGTCAGTGCGGGTGGGAGAGGAGCATGTGGAGCTCTGGTTCTGGAACAGTAACTGTAAATTTCAGAGTCTAAAGTTCATTTAGGTCCTGTTTTACATCTTTAGGCCATTTTCTGGACCTGGCCCAAAAGGATAAATGTAAGACCGTCATACAGCAGAGACAAAATCAGACCAGTCACAAATTGAAGCGGCAGGGGCACCTTTGCCATCCCAAGAGCAGCACGATCCCAATCCCCTTTCGGCAGCGGCCGGCAGGAGGACGCGTCCCCACGGCTGCAGCGCGGCACAGAGGTGAGCAGAGCCCGGGCGGGGCGAGCAGAACGCAGCTGAGCGAGGCTGACACGGGCTGCAGACGGGAACAGAGCCGTGCGAGGAGCGCTTCAGAAGCGCTGGAATTCCTGTTCCTTGCCGGAAGACAAACGGCGCGGGGCTGCCGTGTCCTTCTGTAGAAGCGCTGATCGCGTTCAGTTCCGATGCTCCTTTTCCGTGGGTTACGGGCTCCTCGGGATTCGGATCCTTCTGTTTGAAAATTCCTTCGAATTCCGTGTATGACAAACAGTATTTTCGCTTTATCAGAAAGGCGGCGTCGGCTCCACTCCCCGTCGGCAGCTCCGGCTGTGGGACCGACCAGCGGCACCGGCAGCCGCCCGAGCGAGCAGCGGGCAGAACTGCGGCTGCAGCCCCGGCCCTCCCAGCTCCCCTCGGTCCGGCGGCCGCTTCCCAGGCGGGGCAGGCCGAGGCCGGGGCGGTGCTCGCCGGCCAGGAGCGGGGAAGGAGATAGAAATGCCCCTACCTGCTTTTATGGCGGAGCGCCCGTTGGAGCTCCCGGCCCCGGCGGCACCGCCCGCTCTGCCGCAACGAGGATCCGCCGAACCGCGAGCGGGCAGAGGGAAGGCTGCCGTCTGGATCGCCTCCTGCCCTTTTTATACAGTGGGAGGCAATTAATATTGCATCACCCTTATTTTAAATTTTCAGAACCCACAATATAATGTAATGGCATAAGGGCATGTATTATTAAAGGACATTTGATTGGGGGAAAATCATTGGGGCTGATTGGAAAAAGGCGGCGAGAGGAGCGCGCAGCTTCCCGAGAGCCGCAGCGAAGGGCAGAATTGTCGGATCCGCTCCTACCGGGGGCGGAGGGCAGACCCGGCTCCGAGGTTCGGTGTTTGTCACTCATTGAAATGCCAAAGCGAAATATTCAGAAGAGCCTCGCGCTTCGACCATTAATTTTTAATCGTTAAGGTGCTGCTGGGAATCATAAATAAAAGCCTTTTCCCCATTTAAACAGCATTACAAATGAGCCCGCGGTGGGTTTGTTTGGGAGACGTTTTTGTTCCACTCCAACCGGAGGGGCCACAGTCGTCTCCCGCCCGCCCCGGGTCCGGCGCCGGGGGCACAGCGGGGCCCGACGTGGCGAAGCTTCGTCCCGGTGCCCGGGGGAAACGCACCGGAGGACGATTTTCGTTGATTTCGCGCTCGCAAACACTTTCCTCGGTCCTCCCAGCGCCGCCGGCTCGGAAAAGAGAGAGGGAGCCAGAAACGACACGTTCCCTTCGGGTTGAAAAATAAAGCCTTTATTCCAGAGTCGAGGTGGGGAGCGGCGCTCCGTTCGGAGGGCGACGGAACGGGACGGGCGGGGAGCGCACACGGCCCGGAGCTCCCGGCGCTGCGCCCGGAACGGCCCGCACACGGCTCTCCTCGCGCCGACAGTCCGGGAAACCGCGGGGACGCCGCGCCCGGCCACGAGGCGTCCCGGGGCTTCGGTGGAGGAGCGCCGCGGGTTCTTCCCGCCCCGCCCCGTCCCGCCGAGCCCCGGGCGCAGCCGCGCCGTCGGTGGGTGGGGGTGCCGCCCGGCCGGGCCGCCGTCAGTGCACCGCAGAGTATTTCATGCGCTTCTGCTTCTGGCGCTGGTTGCAGAACCAGACGCGCACCACGTTCTTCTTGAGGTCGAGCTTCTCGGCGATGGCCGCGATCTTCTCCGACGACGGCCGCGGCTGCAGCGCGAAGTACGCCTCGAGGGAGCGCTTCTCGGGCGCGGCGATGGACGTGCGTTTGCGTTTGCGCTCCGCGCCCGCGAAGAGCTCCGGTTTGGCGGCGCGGTCGCGGTGCGCGGCCTCGGCCTCCTCCAGCCAGGCCTGCAGCACGGGCCGCAGCGCCGTCATGTTGTTGTGCGACAGCGTCAGCGACTCGAAGCGGCAGATGGTGCTCTGGCTGAGCGAGCCCACGCCCGGGATCTTCAGGTTGGCCAGGGCCGCCCCCACGTCGGCCTGGGTCACCCCCAGCTTGATGCGGCGCTGCTTGAAGCGCTCGGCGAACGCCTCCAGCTCGCGCGGGTCGGACTCCACGTCGGGCAGGCAGGGCGCGGCGGGCAGCGGCGGCGCGGGGCCCCCCGGCGGACCCACGGCCACGGGCAGGTGGCCCACGGCGCCCAGCGGGTGCGGCGGCAGCGGCGCGGGCACCGCCGGGGGGTCGGGCAGGGCCAGCGCGGGGGAGAGGTGCTCCAGCAGCTCGGCGTCCAACGCGGGGTGCGGCGGCGGCGCGGGCAGCGCGGGGTGCGGCAGCGCGGCGGGGGCGGCCGGGCCGCAGGGAACGCCGCTCATGGCGTGGTAGGTCGCGTCCGGCTTGAAGGGGTGGCTCTTGGCGTGGGAGACGATGTCGACGGCCGCCAGAGCCTCGGCGCGGGCCAGCAGGCTCTCATCAAAGCTTCCAAATATATTGCCCTGGAGCTGCGAGCAAGAATGCGCATAGTGCAGTCAGTAGGGAATACTGTCATCTCCGGATTAAAAACCTCGCCGAGCACGGAGATTCCTCCTCAAAGCTCAGGTCATAAAAATTAATATGAAGGCAGCGGCTTTGCTCGAAGAGACATGTGGATCAGAGACGGGAGAGGGGAGCGGGATGGGGGAGCGCGGAGACGCGCGATTGTTCTGCTGACATGAAAAAAACATTAAGCGAGCGCCTGTCAAAAACCGTGCCTTAAAGCGGTAATTACGCTCCAGCTACATACCTGCGGGGTCGGGAGGCAAACCCTGCGCATCGCCTCCGCGCCGGCGTGCAGCCCGGAGTATTTGGGCTCCTGCAGGGCGGCGTGCATGGGGAAGGGCTGCTTGGCGTTCATGGCCATCATCTTCGCGCACTTCGCAGGTAGGCAGCCCCGGACATCGATTCAGGGTTGTCTCTGGCTCGCCGCCGTCAAAGTGAGCGATTGGCACTGACGGAGCGTCCCCCCGCCGCGCCCCCCCCGCTCCCTCACTCATCTTACACCGCCGCCCGGAGCGGGCCCCGCGCACGCGTGTTGCGGGCCGGAGCGGAGGGCGCTGGGCCCCGCACCGGCTCGGGACGCGCCGTCGGGGCGGCTCGGTGGGCGGCGGGTCGGGATCGGCCCCGGCAGGGCGGGGAGGCGGCCGCTCCACCGACCCCGAGTTCTCCCCCTTGATAACTGCCGTCGGAGGACCGCCGAGCCGGGCCAGCCGGGAGGCTGCGGCCGAGGGGCAGCGCTCGGACCCTGCGGGACCTTCCCGCGGCCGGGGGTATCGCGTAACGCGAGACCGGGCTCGGGCCGCACGCAACAGCCGTCCGTGCGGACCCCGCGGCTCTGCTCGGTTCGGCTCGGTTCGGCTCGGCTCGTTCCGGCTGGGTGTGCCCGGGCGAGGGGCGGCAGTCCGCACATCGCAGTCACTTCTGCGGAGCGCACAGGACTCTGCCCCCCCCTCCTCCCCCCTCCGATCCTTGACTCGTTAAGAGAAAACGGACAACTCCCTCCTCCTGAAATAGTCCTGAAATGGGCATAACTTCTCCCGAGCGGTTGTTTTTGGTTTTTGATTCCTCATCACCTTCCCACATCTTCAGACGTTACCAGACTTCGGTGGTCTGGGGATTTAAGTAACCTGCACGTGGGAAACGGCCGAGTATTTAGCGAACGTGACACCCGTGCCCAGCTTTGAGCTTTGTGTGCAGAATAACTTCGGTTTGGTTTCCTGACCAACGCGCTGCCTGTGCCGTGGTGGCCGGAGGAGAGAAGAGGCGCAACCCGTGGGCAGCGGCGCTCACTGCGGGACGGCAGCGCACAGCGCAGGCTGCCGTGTCCTCCTTCCCTGCGCGGGGCTGCGGGCTGAGCGGGGAGCGGGGCTCCAACGCGTGGGAGGCGAAGGGGTGATGAGGGCCGTGCGGGATCAGCACCGCGGACAGCGCAGCGGCGGGGCGCTGCGGGGCGGCCCGGCGCTTCCCTCCCTCCGCGCCAGGAGAGCGGCGCGGTGCCGCGAAGCTCCGCGCTCTGATTTACGATAAAAAATTTAAAGGAAATCATTTATATTTCAAAGGGCCTAAATAGCTGCATGAAAGTTTTATCCGAAGCGGCACCATATTTATAGGCGGTTCTACTTTGTTGGGAGTAATTAATAGAGGGATGCTTTTCAGACCTTCGTTTTATTCTTAACCCTCCCTTTATTTACCCACTCTGGCTGCCATCGGTGCAGCAGAGGATCCCGGCAGTGCTGGGAGCAGTGCTGGGAGCAGTGCTGGGTGCAGTGCAGTGCCCCTTCCCTGGAGCTCCTTTCCCCTCCCGAAGAACTGCACTGCACTGGCACTTCTCCCCATCCCCACTCTCCCCTTCCCTCCGTCTGCCAGGAGCTGCAGCAGCCCGTGGGGCCTCCATTCCCACTCCCACACGGGATGGCAGATGTGGCCCAGGCACACAGCAGCCGAACATTGTGTGTGTGCACAGAGCTCTGCCCAGGGCCGTGTGGCATCCCAGCCCAGCCCAGCCCTATGCCACAGCCCAGCCCAAGCCCTTCTGCTGCCCACACCATGTGGTGGCTCTTCCTTCCCTCCCGAAGGCCACTGTTCTGAAAGACACTGAACGGGGTAACCTAGCTGCTGAGCTCCCTTTAATTAAAGCTGTAAAATATTGATGTTCCTGGCCCTGTCTACTGACGTTACACCTTACAAACAGAGGAGAGGAGTCCAAGGGATAAACAATAACAAGTTAAAAGAGCCCAGATGGTTTGCCATCAGAAACTATCTGCAGACTCAAAGGTGTCACTGCCATAGATTTCAGAGATCATTCATCTACTGGTAAATAATTAATGGTATTTCTGGAAGAAAAAAACCACCAAGCCCATACCCTGATGAAACACCACCGCTGACTCATTGAAAATCTGAAGGCAGCAGTCAGATTGAAGGCGTGTGCTGAGCCCACGGTGCCATCCTATTCTTTGTCACTGTTTGAAGGTCGTTATCCATTTTCCTAAAACATCAAAACATTCTGCTCTCATTTAGGATTTAATTCAAAGCCCATCACAGTTGGCGCGCTGTCAGCAGGCTCTCGGTTTCGTTATGTCATTTAGGTGGAAGGATTTATAGTAAATGCTTACATGGGGGTGAGGGATGCTCTGACATACAGAAGTCGGTCATTTTACACACAGTTTGTCCTCACACACTCTCTATGACAGGTGGTCATCAGCGCTGCCCAGCACCACCACCAGGCTGACATATCTCATCCCATGAATTTTCTCTGTTGCTTTTTAAAGCACCCGTGGTTTCCTGCAAACAGCCCATGGTGCTGCTTTACACGTGAGCAGCTGAAGTGAGGGACTGGCTCATGGATGTGAACCTCCTGTCCCTTTGCACGCACAGCTTCCACCCACTGCTATGGAGCTGCATCCCCTGCCCAGCACTGTGTGGGGTTTCTCAGCCTTCTTCACTGCCTCTCTCTCAAAGAATGCTTTCCACCCTGCAGTAAGGCTCCAGGGCTGAGCTGAGCTCTTTGCTGAGGTGCAGCACCTTCTCTGAGGTCGCTGGAGCCCTGCAGGAGGAGCTCTGCATTGAGCCCAGGAGGTTCTCAGTGCACCCTCAGCCCCACACAGCGCTGCATGCAGCACGATACGGCCGTTCCACTGCACAATCTGATCGAGGAAATGGCTAGGATTACCCAGACGGTCAATTATTCATCAGCTAAACGGCCCAGCATCAATTACCTGGCTTGATTCTCTTATTCATTAAGGAGATTGAAGAGCCCGACTTAACAAAGCCAAAAGAAAGTTGCTAAGCTACAGCAGCTGCCTGGCTCATGGGAGGGCCACAGTGCCACCCTGCAGTGGGGCTGGGCTGCGTCCTGCTGGGGTCACCTATCCTGGCCAAAGGAGCAGCTGAGGAGGGCATCGTCCCTTCGTGTCTCTAAGAGTGCATCCGTTTCCCTTAGAGAGCGTTTGGTGAGATCTTATCAAAGGTGGAGGTTGGGGTCTCATATTTGGGATGTGGGATGTTCAGGTGGTGACGGTGCTGCCCACGGAGCAGCTAAGAGGAGTGGGGAACTGTTGTGATGTGCTCACTGCTTCCAATTGAATAACAGGGGCTCTCTCTCACCTTCTGTAATTAAAAAAAAATTACAGCATTTTGCCTTCTTGTCTTTTCCAGCTGCATGCAGGGGAGCTCTCAGAGACCTCAGCTTTGGATGTGTCACTGAGCACAAACACGGGCATTCCCAGAAAGCTATGCAGGTGTTTGCAAGTATCACCTCAAGATCAAAAGTATTCCTGAGAGGAATATTGTGTCTGTATTAAAATATGAAAAGAGCAAAAGCAGTGATGTGTGTTGGAGGGCAGCAGGGATGACACTCTGTCCCATCACAGCCATTGGGAATGGATCCCAGCTCTGAATTTTTCAGCCAAGGTTTTGGTTGAGGTCAGATGGACACAAGGAGCCCCATGCACTCCTTCGTAATGTGCATGAATTATAGAGCTTGTTTCGTGTGTCTTTCCCTGAAATTAAAGCTGTAACGAAGCAGACTCTGATGCTCGTTAAAAATCAAACCCATCTGTTTCCAATGAAGATCACATGAGTGACAGAGCGATATTTTCCAAGGCAGGAGGAGGGCAGAGTGCTCATCTATCAGGCATCTCTTTCTTGTTATATTTGCTCCTAACTCTAGAAATACATCTAAATGTGGTCTAACAAGACTCTGCTCCACAAGAAATTAATGAGGAACAAACATTCATTATTCATGGCCTGAAACAGGAGGTCTGCTAATGTTCCTGCTCATCAACAAGTCGCACAGCTGCAGCACACAGGGCAGAACCGGGGAGGAAGGAGGGGAGCGCTGCGGTCCGTGCCTCGCTGCCTCCGAGCTGCCGCGCCAACCCGGGGCTCCCAAAGCCGCCTGGTGGCACCCACGGAAACGTGGAACAAAAAGACCCCGGGCACCGCTGCCCTCCCCGACACAGGGAAAGTTAAGGAAGAAGACGAGGAAACAAATAGCCAGAGCGAAACAAACGACTGCAAAAGTCCGGCTGTGCGGCCCGGAGCCGGGAACGAGCATTTGGGCCGGGAACGAGCATTTGAGCTGCAGCCGCGATCCCGGCTTTACTGCGGGCGGAGCGGGCGGCTCTCCTGCGGGCCTTCATTCGGGTGGACGCGATGATGTGAACAGAGCTGTGCCGAGGCGGCTGCCCGGAGCACACTTAGAAACTGAGGGCTCCAGTTAGGAAAAACTAAAATTCACTGAAGTGTAATTGGACAACGAGTTTCTTCCAGAAAGGAGATTGAGATATTAAACAAAATCAAAAGGTGTTTCCTTCAAAGAGACAAAATTACGCGGCCCAGAAGTCTCCAGATCCTTTCTCTCTGCCAGAATCCTCAGCCTGGAGCTGCTCTCTCAGCTCCGTGAGGTCGTTCATTGCTGTAACAAAAGCAGAGCGACTCATCCATCTCAGCGCAGCACGGCCGTCCCCCCGCGGTGCAGCGGACGCTGTTTGTCTGCGCAGCCACCTGGAGGAGCCCCGAGTGCGGGGAGCAAAGCGATTTGCGGCGTTACAGAATTCAGCGAGAGGCAAACCGGGGCAAACGGGGGCAGAGGAAGCCGCTCTGCGTCCATCCACGTCTGCCTCTGCCAGCACGGCCCCGTGGCCTCACGTTCACCACATTTTGGTCATCATCCGCAAGCCAGTAAGAGCAAAGATACATTTCATTAATTATCCATGATAATTAACATAGAGACTGAAAAACTTAAACACTTCCACAGGGGAAAATAATCAAACTATTTTGCATTTGGAAAGCTTTGCACTCCCCATTCAGGCTGGATTTTAAGCACCACGAACTGTGCTAAAGCAGCATCAGCCCAGCACTGACCCCACGGCAGCCTCAGAGCCAATGAGGTCACACAGGCAGACAGGTTTTGTGACGGATCCGCGCCGCAGTCTCTCCTCTCTGTGTCCCACACCGTTCAAAGCTCCATTCAGAACTGCATCCTAAAAGCATCCCAAGGGCCCAAGGATTGGGCTGCTGGGATCCTGGTCTGCATTGCAGCAGAGCCCTTCCCTCCTTCCAGGACCCCAATTCCCCCATCAGCCGCTCACCACCCCAACACCAAACCCAGAGCCCTTCCTGCTGCAACGCTTTCCCATCTTGTGTGCTTTGGGAATCGCTCTGCATCCATTCCGGCTGTGCAGGGCGCAGTGGGACCCCTGGGGCTGCGTGTTGTGCCAGGGAGGGGATGTTTGCTGAGTCCCCCCTGGGGGCTGCAGTGCCCACAGACTGAGAATCACAGCACAGCAGTGGGGGCTTGGGGGGGTGCTGTGCCCCATAGCTCTATGAAATTATTCAGCCCTGCGCTGCTTTCACATTCCTTTTACATTAATGCTCCCTGAAATCTTCATTAAAATTTGAAATTAAAATGTAACAATCGGAGGGGGGCAGGGAGGAATTCTGTCACCTAACATTAAACTCATCGCTCCCACATTTACATTTCCTGGATTGTTAATTACAGAAGTCACACGAGGCGGTCACTCGCACCGCGCAGGGCTGTGTGGCACCGCAGCTCCGGGCGCTGCAGGGCTGCAGGGCTGCTCTGCTTTCAGCAGCTCTGCTTGTCAGCGTCTGTGACATCTCTCTGCTTCTTGCTCGGTTTCTCACCTGTCAGACATGTTGAGGAGCGTTGCTGTGATCAGGCAAAGTACATCTTGACTCGCCGAGCCACCTTACACCGAGGGGCAAATGTCCCCCAGAAGGCCTGGCAGGTGAGAGGTGTTTCCAAAGCAGCAGAAAGTTCATGGTTAACAACCATTGCAGAAACCCCTGGGGGTTCTTGGAGCACCTCAAGGCTTTGCTGGGCAAATCTTCCCACACCCACAGTGGTTTATTTTGGGGGGAGGGTGACCTCAGGAGCACCACTGAGAGCCCCCACAGCCCTGTGCTGCCGCAGAACTGCTGTGCTCCTCACAGAAACGTCGGGTCTCAGGGCAGTGCTCATTGCAGCTCTACAGCTACTCCTGGCGCCCTCTGGAAGGCCCCGGTTCCTCCCAGAGCCCGTGGGCGCCCAGAGGCTGCAGGGAGCACTGGGGGAACTGGTGGAGCTGGGCAGTGGGAAATCCTCCAGTGCAGCCCCAGGCCAGAGCTGCATCCCCCCGAGCACACAGCTGAGGTCAGACCGGCACATTGCTGCCCTGCAGGGCTGCGAAGTGCAGGCAGTGGAAGCTCCTGGCACTGTTTGTAGCCCCATATCAGCCCTGTGCCCGCATAACCACCCCTTTGGGGCAGTGTACGACTTTTGGGATCCCTTCCTGCACATTGGACAGACTCAGACACTGACACAGTGCAGCCAGATGAGTGAGTCTTACTGCTGGCTTTCCTGTCCAGTCGTCCTCCTGCCCCAGCAGAGCCAACACCTGCAGCCCCAGATACCTCCTTACAGGCAGCTGCTTCTGGCCAGAATTAGACTCATCTTTTATAATTTGGAATTGGGAGTTGGGAATTCACCTCTCAGAGAAGTCCTCCTCACTTTTCTTTGACCTACAGATAACCCAAAGTCACATTAAAAAGCAGAAACAAAGAGTGGATGGGTTGTTATTTGACATATCTTCAGCCACCAGAGACCGCGCAGAGGTACATTATACTGAGTCGACTCCAAATAATTTTCACATGAATTACTAAAGTGCCAGGGATGTTTAATTCATCAGCATTTAAATAAATCAGAGCAGAGGAGCTGCACGCTGCCGGCGGACGCCGTGCTCACCTCAGGAGCACTCGGTGACAGGGAGCTGCACCATCCTGCATCACACTGCACAGCACTGCCCAGCAACTGCCCCATGCTGCACTGCATCACAGCACGGCACGGCACGGCACGGCACGGCACGGCACGGCACGGCACGGCACTGCCCCATCCCGCAGGCAATGAGGGGGCTCTGCTCCCGGCAGCCCCCAGCCCAGCAGTGTGGGACGGCTCGGCTCTGTGAGGCTGAAGGACCTTTGTTGCAAAGGTGGATTCCAATGATAGGAGCCACAGCATCAGCTCTTCTGACATCAGCTCTTCTGACAGATGCCGTCCTTCAGGTGGTGCAAAGGCAGCCCAACACAGCTGGGTGTGTTTACAAGCTCTCAGTAAATATCCGGGCTGAAAGCAAGATGGGGAGCAGGGGAACACTGAAAACCCCCAGCAGTGCTGTGAATGCATCACAGCTGGGGGGAAGGCACATCCAGGGTCACAGAGAGCAATGCGCACAAAGCACAGAAATGTGCTGGGTGTGAATGTGGGGCTGCAGCAGATGCTGCCTTACAGCACGTTTATCCCGTGCCCGTCCTGCACTCCGGCCTACAAGCACAGCGGTGTCCCAGCAGCAGCGCAGATGGCAAAGGGTTTGGAGCATCTCCCAGAGGGGAGGGAGCTGGGGAGAGGGCTGAGGGACACCTGATCAGCGCTCGCCATGCCCTAAAGGCAGGTGGGAGGCAGATGTGCAGCGACAGGACAAGGAGCGAGGCCTGAAACTTGAGCATAGGAAGTGCTGTACTCAGAGGTGGAAGAACTTCATGGTGACAGAGCCCTGGCTGCCCAGAGCGGCGGTGGAGCCTCCCATGGAGATGTGCGGGACCCACCTGGACGTGTGACACGGGGTGAGGAACTGATGCTGGCTGGGGCTGGACTCCGTGATCTCTTCCAGCCCTTCCAACCCCGCCATGCTGTCATTCAGTCACCCCCAGCACAGCAGATCCACGCGCTCACGCACTGCGGCTCCACACCCAGCTCCAGCACCAAAGTGATGACGCTCTTTTTGTGATCATTGGGTGGTTTGGGTTTTTTTTCCGAATGGTTCTGCTGCCCAATTTATTTAACATAGTTTTCCTTTTCTTTTCTCCATTTGGAACCATTCCCATAGCATATCTTTATTGCAAAAAAGTCAACATGCATCTTAGAAATTCAGATTGTAATCAATAAAACAAACATTACATATATGAATTTAAATGTATAAACAGTTAGAAATTCAACAATATCTCCTATTACACTATTACACAAGTTCACAATTTTGTAAAAACTATAGTACAAGTTTACTATACACCAAGGGAACTTCATTCCTTTTCACATGATTTTGTAGAGGAGGAGGAAGAGGTGCATTCTCACAGTAAGCAGGCGACAGTTTCCACGTTACCCTTCCAGCTCTGGGGTTGCTGCTCTTTTTGCCCAGCTCACACAGCGCAGGCAGTGCAGCTCTCCCTGCCCCACAGGTGCCCTCCATCCCCATCACACGGCTCGCACTCAGACTGAACACCTCCTGCAACACCTGCAGGCACTGCCTGGCACACACAGGCTGCGCTGCTGCCCTCAGGAAGCATCAGGGTACAATGGCACCACAAAACAAAGCACACAGAACTGCCGTGTCACCAAACACCCAAACCAGAGCAGTTCCGTATTGCCCAGCAGAGCCCAAGTTACAGGGAGACCCAGGAGCTCGGGCAAAACACGCAGGAACACCCTCCTCCCTACTCCTGAAACGCCAGCAGTGGGATCGCTGCCCATCCTCACACTGCCAGGAGGCAGCAGTGTGCTCCCAGAACACAAGCTAAGCTCAGATGCACAACTCATTTTTTCACTTCAGCACTCAGAAGTCACACCTGGGACGTCACTGCCCACGTGTGCTGTAAAGGAAAACTGTAAGAAAAGCAAAGCCATCATGGGAAGCTCTCCAGAAACCACTGAATGCAGCCACCGCAGCAGCTCACCTCCTGCCAGCCCAGCCCAGCAGCTGCCCCACCACGGCCCAAACCATATGAAAAGGAATCCCGTTCTGTGTCAAAGGCTACTGCAGTTTTTCTTACAGCTTCATTCATTCACTGTAGTTTTCATTTTCCAAATACAAAAATACAACAGTTCTTATTGAAATCTATACGCTGGTAGTTTTAGTACACAAAAAAGCAAAATATTTACAAAATTATACAGTTTAAGAAAAAACTCTGTACAAAAAAATATATAAATCCTTTGTTCCCCCTATCACTTTTAACTGTCAGGACTCAAACACGGTTGCTGCAATGGGTATTTCAACATATACACTGACTGAACTGCAGACAACAAGAACAGCATCAGAGGAGATGATGGGAGGAGAGACACTGGGAGTAGCTAAGATACGTTTTCCCTCATTTCCTTGCATATGCAATTTCACCTCAACGTTAACAAGAATGTCCAAATCACACACAGAGGTTTTAACGTGCAGAGGCGGAGCACTGAAAGGCAGAATTCCCTTCAGCTGATGAGGAAACTGAAGATGACACCGCTTGGACTTCCAATGCACCACCACGGCAAAAAGGGAACGCAGCCAGGGAGCAGCAAACACAGCGTGCTCAGCTGTGTCACCAAGATCAGAGCCACAGCAACTCAGGGGTCTCTCTAAATTTTCTTCAGTCGGGAACTTGGTGGCAAATAGTCTGGTAAACTAAAAAGAGGAGAGTATTTTTCACTGACATTCAGTTTATTTCGTATAGAAAAGCACATCAAAGCGTACTGAGACGTGCACTGCACCAGTGCACCGCCAAGGAAAATGCTTCCTGTGGCACTGATGTTGGCGAGCCACAAAAGCCACGCAGCAGTTAAGGGACGTGGCTTCAGAATCTGAGCTTGTTGTCCTCATTCCTACCATCGCACACCGCCGTGGGTGTCTGGAGATGGTACAGCAATAAGGCAACTGAGCACAGAATGGTGCCCGTCGGACACGTGCCCAAACAGAACTGAAGACAAACCAACACCGCTCCAAACCCTGCAGCGAGGCAGGAAGCATTTTGCTCTGAACACCTCATGGATTTGGCTCCAATATACACAGAACTCAGAGGGGAAGAAGAGTTTCGAGGGGCTGCGAGCAGTTGCCCATGTAGTTCTTTCTGGGGAAAGTATGAAACTCATCCTAATCAAGCTCGCAGATACAGAAATGCAGCAAATGAAGTCTGGCTGAAACTGGAACCTGGTACTGAACTACAGAGGGAGACCATCGGTGAGTAAACCCTGAACTGAAACCTGTGTCACTGCTGTTTCTGCAGAGCAGGCTTTGAAGAACAGAGCGAACTGGACAGTGTTACAGTCATACCCTGTTGGATCACTTGTCCCATCCCCTCTCACAATGCAAATATTGAAACTGTGTGGCTTTCAAACATCCTTAAATGTCTGATGAGTTTAGCCACCAGTAACTTCCACAGAAAGTGACTGCATATGAAATAAAATGCTACCTTTCTTCAATTAGTAAATGAGGCATTTTTTTCTTTCATAACATTTAATGAAAGTTTGTGTCTTTCCCCCGAGCCTAGAATATTGCTAAATAAAACCTGTAACATCTTTTCAATTATAAGCTAACAAATCAATCACATTATAGAAAACCCAAAACAAGGTAATAGAGGGTGACACAAAAACAGGACAAGAAAATACTAATATTTGTTTTCTTTCTCTCTTTTTTTATCCTTCTTAAATAGAAAAGAATCACCATCCTGGCGAGCTCGATACTTCTATAAAAAGTTACTGGGCCTTTGGCTAGGTTGGTATCACAGCTCTATCTCTGAAATGTTTTTATAACAAATTTTGCTCATTTTAAATCTTGTGGTTTGAAAAGAAAGTAAAGCTTTTTTTGGCTCATCAACTTTCTTAAATAAACGTCTAAAAGATATAGCATGAACTATATGCCTAAAGTTATACATTTCTAACGTCAAGTTTCATCTTCTCCAAGAACGGGATTCATCCTCATCTTCATCCTCATCATCATCATCTTCGTGCAAAAACAAATCTGAGGTTTCAGTCTCCTGGATGAAGAAGAAACATGGTTTGAAACCAAGGTTCCACGCAGTGACGTAGGATCTTGTCATACAACACAGCATCAGCTGCACTGTATGTGCACACAGCTCATTACATTCCACAAGCCTTAAGGGAAGAGTGGTGGACTCTTGCATCAAGAAAGGGAAAGAAGCCAGACTTCAAAGGAAGCAGGAATGAACAACCACCCACCCCCTCCAAAACAAGTCTGCTAAATGACAAGGCCAGAAAACCCTTTAAAAGCCTTTAAGTGCTCATAATTGCAATCTAAGAACTAATAACTTATCTTTCAGTGGAGGATTAACACCCAGTAATAAAAAGATGAGCAGCCTCTGTATATGTGAGAATGTGAGGTTTATCCTAGCAGTCTGCAAATGCAAGTTTGCAGTGGTGTTTTGTTTTATTTATTTATTTTTTAAATATGGAAATCCTACTGGATGAATCAAAACCAGGGGAGTTTCTGGTTAGCAGAAACATCTTCAATAAAACTTATTCTGTAAACAGAAAATTGAATTCTAAAGGAGCTCTTATGCTAAAGGAGTTATTACTTTGCCCACATGTTTTCCTACCTCTTCCTTAGATTCCTCTTCCTCAACTTCTGTGGACACAGAGGGTACCTTAGGTTTGTACCATGATATCTGCAGCCTTCGGTCTTTAAACTTGGATCCCTGGTTAGCAGCCTAGATTGTATTTTAAATGGACACGTTTTTAAAAGGAAAATCAAATTAAGAATTCTTCAAATCACCAATAATGAGTTAAACCCAGCGAGCACTAATTACTGCAGATGTGTATCTGAATATCTCAAACGTGCATCACCTTCTTCAGTCTTCAAGAGCAACTTCACTTAAGTCTGAATCTACTAAATAATGCCCACCTACCATCAATCTAAAAATATTAACAGAGTTCTAAACTGATTATGACATTGAATCCACATCAGCAGAAAACCCATCTTAATACATTAAACATGAAGTATATCCCCCTTTAGCAACACCATATGCAGAAGCAACAAATATATTTGCACTATGTAGCTCAAACGAGTGGGATCCAAACCCTCTAAGGTTTAAGGACAAAAAGGCAGACACAAGCAGGTAAAAATTCTTGTTCTGGAACTGAGGAAAAACAAATCCATCATGTCACTTACATTCTCAGCTTCAGAGCGAGATTTAAAGGTCAGAACAACACTTAGTGGGGAGTCTTCTTCTTGGAGATCCTCAATATCTCCAAATTTCTGTAAGAAGAAAAATTGATGAGGAACAAAAGCAATGTTCTACTCCAGGGATGTCATCATCCTGAGCTACAACTGAATCGTTTTGGACCACAGCAGCATTGAAACCTTGTTAGTTTTTGGACAGAACTGAGAGAGGAATCTCAGCTGTGGTGGATGGCAACACTGCAGCACCTGTGTCTGTATCTTTGGACAAAAGCTCAGATTTATTCACATTCTCATAAATGGAACTGAATTTTGCAGGAAAAAAGGAAATCAGCGTAAAACTGAATTAAATTCAAATAATTCACTGTTTCATTTATCTTTCTTGCCCTTCAATACCACCCTACTACAGACTTGCTAAACCAGTCCCTTAGAGCTCATTTATTTGCAAAGGAGATTGCTACACATCCCTGAGTATGTTCTGCAAATACAGAACACAATTTTGCCTGGGACTGTGAAGAAAAAAACAAGTCTAGCATAGCTAGATTAACATAAGGTTTTGTTTTTAGAAATTAAACACCATGTAAGAACAAAAATGTCAATGTCCACAACCATGGCAGACTAAAACAAAAAACAAACCATGCAAAAAGCAAAAAACAGCAAAAAAAAAATTAACAACAAAACCAAACCACCCAAATCCCAGCACAGGCATACAAAAGGACTTCTGGAGGCAGCACAAGCAGTCTAAAATCATCCCAGGTGGCCCTGAAGAGCAGACAAAAAGAATTCCACTAGCTTTGCAAAGGAGAACGTGCCTTTCTGGGCAGTGTCACTGAGGGAAATGCCAAACGTGCTTTTCCTTTAGCATCAGAACTGAGCTAACATAATAACACTCATTAACTCGCTTTGCACACTACCAAGTTATTTGCTGTTTCCAAATAAGTTTAACTTTCATGAAACTGAAATAGCAACAGTGTTTTGCTTTCTCAATTAGAGAGAAACAAGATAAACGTGCATGAATTGCTAATACTTGTTAAAGCAGACATGCTGGTAGGTACTTCTCAGCATTCTAATATCTATTTTTAACTATGTTAAGCAGAATAAAAATAAGCCATTTGGCTTTTCCTATTAAAATAATAGGAATGCAGCCAATGTAAAGCAGCTATAAAAGGCATCACATTTACACTCTTGAAACTGTTTATTCACAGCTTGTTCCACGAATTCAGGATGAATTTGTACATACTACAGAAAGGAAGACTTTTATTCATCCTTAGGACTTTGGAAAATAAACTGTTGCTTACAGAGTTCCTAGCCTGCCTCTCTCTGCAAGCACAAGGTATCTCAAGGTATCAGATACTCACTTCATCTGAGATTGAAAGTGCAGCCCTAACTGTCAGCTTCAGTTTTTCTTTTTGATGTGACATAATACTTACAGAGAAGTGCTGCAGCAATTCATCTTTTTCCTCTTCAATGAATCCTCCAACTGTCAGTGCTTTGGGACGATGGTCTACCACCATATGATTTAACATCCCCCTTCCTCTCCCACCACGGCCCCGTCCTCGTCCTCTCCCTTGGGCTGGAACCGTCTTCCCTCGGCCAGCAGGCAAAATGCCTAAACGGGCAGCCTGTTAAAAAAGAGAAGGAAAAAGCAGGCAGATAAAGTGTAAAGGTTTGAAAGGATCTTAAGCTTGTATATACAAAACACATTAAAAGCATAAGTCCTGGCACACTTACCTCTACTTGCAGCTGATTTAGCTTTTTCCGCAGTTCAGTTGTGTCTTCTCCAGAAGAGAGTCTTTTGTGGAAGTCCAGTTCTGCATCCAGAAGTTCCTTTTGTGCCTTAGAGAAAAAGGTACAGAAAGAGAAAATGGAAGTGGAAAGCAGAACATCAATGCACTCTCTTAATGCTTTACTCCCCCTCTTTAGCAGTAAAGTTACGTAACTGACACAAACAGGTCAACACACAACAGCCATACAGCCCCCTAAATTCAGTTCATTACGCTTTTGCTTGCCTCCATGACTCTCCCCCAGTCTCATTTTTGGAAGGACCTGGAATGCTATGCTTTAGAACTGGGAAAATCTTGAGTGAGCAGTAAGTAACCAGCTCACCCAAGTTACTCAGAACCACAGTTTGCTTCTCGATAGTTACCAGTCAGATTCAAAACACTGCTGGGAAGCATACTGATCCAACACGGCTGTGTTTTCAGGACACATCACTAGAAACTGTTACAGAAGACAGATGTGCAAGTGTATTGCACAACACGTACCTCTGTCTTGGATTTTAATTTTGATGGTGTAGAGGTTGTAGATGAAGTTTTTAACTCATCCTTTAACTGAGATATTTTTCCTGCTAGTTCTTTCAACGTCTTCATTATTTCTGCTCTCTCCTCTGGTTTCATGGCCTTGTTTTTCTCCAGCTTGGATATCAACATCTATATATTAATAAAAGAGCAGCAATATAAATTCCAGCAAGAGTAATGCTGAACAGATACCTACAAAACCAGAATGTGCTTAATGGAAGTCAGCCCAGACTCACCTTCTGGCATTCTATTTGTTTTTCTAACATCTCCTGCTTCTTTTTCCTCATGTCTTGTTGGAGTTTCATTGCCTCCTAGGAGAATAAAACTGTTCCAGTCAGAAGTAGTCTAGCATTACATGTACTCACATGTCACTTTTTCTTTTTCAAGCTACAGAAGCGAGGGCCATAATAAAACCCACTAGTCTGCAAACCACAAAAGTATTCAGCATATCTGCTCTGGAAAATAACAATGAAGTCCTGCCAATTTATTGCTGTGAAGTACTCTACTAACTTTTTTCCACCTCCAAACACCCCTTGAAGAAACATATCCTATGCTGTCAGTTAAGTTCCTCATATTTGCAGAGATTAAAATCAGAGAAATGCCACCAGAACTCCACTCCCTCAAAAAAAGAAAAAAAAAGCATTCAGTGTGCATTATCAAGACTGTTCCATAATGATAAAGCTTATACTGTGTGCAAAACGCTATACAGTAACACTTGAGGTTTAAATTGTCCATCAGATCTTTCTGTTTGAAGTACTTCAGCCACTGCAGTGCTCATCCAGCAGTACACAGCACAGTACCTGCTTTTTCTTAAGAGCTTCTTGAACGTCGTGAGGTTTGGATCCTGCGCCAGGCTTCATAGCCGCCTTCAAGTTTGAAGAACTATAAACCATTTTTGAGTGGCTTGTAGAAGTGGGAAATGTCTGAAACAGTAAAAATGCACACACAACAATATGTAATAGGTTAAAATTGGTCATTTTAAATAAATATATTCTGTGAAACCATGTATGCAATCAAAACATGCAGAAAGACATCAGTCTAAAAATCAACCTACTTGGGAGCTGTCAGCATAAATGATAATGAAAGCGCTTTCTGCAAAAGATAATTTCTTTTGACCTTCATCCAAAAACTCCCTCTCTATCCTGATATCCACGAGGAGCACTGCTCATGCTCAGCTCTTGTATCAGAACTAACCCAGCTTGGTAGCACAACCTAACACACTTTCTGATCAAATATTTAGAAAAGAAATAAGGCAGCAACTGTCACTCGCATTCTTCTTTTCTTACAAGAAATAACTTCTTTGTGACCAAGAACACGTGCTGCCTTATGACACCAGTGCTAATTAAACTGTATCAGCTCGAACTCTTTGCAGAAGTATTCTGTAAGTTCCCAGTACCATTGTTAAAGCATAGTGTAAATACCAAAATCACTGGGACAGTACTTAGGTTAGTCAACAGAAAGCTGACAGCAAATGTAAACTGTTAAATTTGTTTAGAATGAAACGGTGTCAAAAATATGTTATGCTGCTTACAACAGTGACACTGTTTCTGATATCATTCTCCCTGGTTTATATAAAGCAGCTAATGAAAACTGGAAGAAATAAACGATCACGTCTCAGAACATCAGTGATAAAAGGAACAACAACTGAGAACTTGCCAATGCTGCTCCGTTTACTAGTTCCACTCTTTAAGCTAACAGACCACAGCTGTAAGTGAAAGCATGAAGTGGGCCAGTTTTCATAACCATACCTGACAGTCCTCTACCACAGCCCCGGCCTGACTGAGATCAGACTGATTTCCACCTGCTGCTCCAAGGCGGCGTTTCACTGGGACTTTGTTAAGGACATAGGCACCAGATGCCAGCGGTTTATTCATTGCCTGCATATCAATAGGTATTGAACAGTGAAAGATTACATATGCTGCATTTTAAAGGCAGCTGTCACTTAGGAACACTGATAAGCTACGGTCCTCTGAAGGTTGTTTATGAAAGTACCTTGGACATATTGCTGTGCATTGTCACAGCAGGAGCTGGGGTCAGGGCTTGCTGCTGAAGGTGAAGTTGGTGATGAAGAGACTGTGAGGGTGACTGCTGCTGTTGTTGCTGCAGCAGTGGGGGTTGCTGTTCACTTTCTCTGTGCCAGTGCACCCTTATAAACCGATTGTTTAAAACCGCCTCTGTACTTGAAATCGCCTTCCTCGCCTCATCATTAGTTAAGTACTGAATTAGAGCAGCTTCAGGATCGTTCTGGAAAGCAACCTAAAAGAAAGAGTTCATGAGAATACATTTCTCAAGGAAGAAAATACATCAACCAGCAGGAATTCAAGCTACAAGTAATCCACAATAACAAGTGGAACATGTAATGGTATTAGCAACTCAAAATAAAGGCAGAATACTCTATGCAATTAGAATCAAGTACATTTTGCAAATGCTGTGCATAATTGCAGCAAACACTATACGTAGAACAATAAAAATGGAGTAAATAATTAAAAAATATCATCAGATATTCAAAGTACTGTAAGCTGGGATAGAACTGAGGAGAGCCAGTGCTGACTCCAAAGCTCTTTATTCTGATCTGAAATAGAAACGTTGTCCAAGAATGTACACTGCAAAGGTTCACCATATTCCTAACAGTCTACAAAAGTATTTCTCTTTTAAATTTAATCATCACAAGAATGAAAACATACCCAGTACAATATGTTTGAGGTAGCACATTTTTTAGAATGCATTACCAAGATTCAGAAAGAACCAAAGTATCTCTTGGGCTAAGGCATAAAATGGTGAGCTCAAAAATACAGAGGCTTGCCAGGTATCTGTCTTTGTTCAGACCTTGCTTCCTGTAAAAATGTAGCTAACTGTCTTTTGTTTACATAGTGCTTTTCCAAGGGACACCACTGACCTGGAGCTTCTTCTAGGATGTAACATGGTAACACCCACAGCATCTTGGCCAAAATCCCAAGAAATAATGCAGGACTTCCATACCACAGTTTTATAGAATTAAAGAATTACCAAGGTTGGGAAAGATCTCTAAGTTCACTTAGTCCAAGCATCGACCTATCACCAGTATTACCCCACTAAACCTTGTCCCCAGTAAACACACAGATGATTACTGAACACCTCCAGGCACGGTGACTCCACCACCCCCCAGGGCAGCCTTTTCCAGCACCTCACCACTCTTCTGGAGAAGAAACTTTTCCAAATATCCAACCTGAATATAGAAGATCTTTTTCAAAAAATATATGCAAACAGCTCAAAAACCTGAAAATAGTTTAGATGCTGTTAAATCTGCAAGCCTTTCAAATTTAACAAGAGCAAACGAAGGCACTTCAAAAACAAAAGAAAAGGCTTTTTGAATTTGGTGACCTCCTCCTGCTGGCTTCCTCTAAGATTCCTCAGGAACAGTGTTTAGCTGCAGAAGTGCAGAAGGCTCTAGGGGAAAATACCCACATACAGACATAAAACTTGCTTGTTTGTTTGTTTTTTACCTGAATGTTTACAATAGTTCCAAACTTGCTGAAGTGCTCATTGAGTTGTGTGATGTTGTTCAATTCTGGTGGAATTTTTCGAACTTCTAATTTTGTGTTAGTGTACTGATTCTTTTTCAGAAAACCTGGCTTATTCTGGTTATTATTTGCTTGCCTGGAGAAAACAAGTGCAAGAGAGTCATTCAGGGAGACGTGGACATACCTAAGTAAGGTAGCAAGTTAATGCATATTTAAATTTTCCCTAGAGATCAGGAACAACAACCTCCCCAATATTTAGTCTCTGATTATATCAACACATTTTCTGACTCAGTCAACCCAAATTACAGAGGCCAATGAATGGTTTTACAGCATCGATAGCAATGAAGTGCATTCAAGTTAGCCAACCGCAGCTGTCAATTCTTACTTTCCCAGCCATGGTTTCTTCAACGGTGGACATTCCAAGCTACTCGGAGACCTTTTTCTGCTGTCTGGTTCAAGCACAACTCTAGTTACATTGCTGCTATTGTTTGTAATGGGAATGGGAGGTTCAGTCTGGATGATAATATTGGCAGCTGGAGGAAAATAAAAAGGCCTGTGTTATTTACCACACCTCAGTGAAAACGCTGAAAAAAGCTTTCGTTTAAACAGCAAGATAGGATTGAGTAAAAACACTGAAAAAAATAGGAAGCCTATTAAGTCAGTCAGTTCTGCTTACCAAGTTACTTCAGAGATCACTTACTAGCCTAGCTAAGCCATGTGAGAAATACCAGCATTTAGTCCTGCCAGCAGAGATGAGACTTTTAACCTTCAAGATCAGTACCAGCTGGAAGAAATGAAGTTTTGGCTCTATCTCACAGGTACTGAAACTTTCGGTTTGAAAATCACACCACTGGCACATACAAAATACTCAACTCCTAAAGACAAGTGTGAGATGTAAATCAATTTCTTATCATTTTTGTATGTGCCAGAGCTCTGCTGATTACTCTGATGAGAAAAAAGTCAGGTCATTTTCAGGCATATGACTTCATTCTTACATTAGGGGATGATTTTAGGGAAAACCTTTCACACACTTGACAAGGCAACAAAACAACTGGTCTGAAGATCTGCCTCCAAGATTTACAACTCCTTACAACTGGAATGGGTTCTTAGACAGAACCAAAATACAGACCCAGCCATGACTTTATGAAATTCATTAAGATGGAAACAGCAACAATGATTTCTACAATAATACTTAATAATATTCTGTACAGGGTGAATCCCTGGAAGGAAATTCTGGAAAACAAAACAAACCAAAAAAACAACAAAGCAATCCTTTCTTGTCTGGTAAGTAAGAAACACCGAAGTGTAACAGCAAATACTGAAATACAACAACTTTTTCCTTAGAGATCACGAGCAGAAAGCAGGAGGAAAAAAAGACAACTATGCTGAAAACACAAACATTTCTTTTAAGAACTTTAGCTTGTACAAAATTTCTTTTAAGAGTGAGAACACGTCACCAATAGGAGACTACATCCACACTCATCCAGTTCATGATTCAGAATTGCTGAAGTGTAGACTGGGATTTCCACGAGCTAGGAGAACTAGAATGCTATCTGCAACAATTCTTTTAAATATACCACCAGGCTGAAAAGAAGTCAGACCATCAGATACAGGCACATGCCACAGTAGTTCCCTTCACCATGACCACCAGAAAGCCAAGGCTCTTAAACATGTCCTTGTCAAATCGAATCCAGCTTCAAACTCCTGTTTAAGGCCAACTTTCTGCACCGTTTTCTTCTCTCTAGTAGCCCAATACCCAAAAAGTACCTTTGTAGGCTACAGATGAATAAAACTCACCATCCAACCAATAATAATAATACTAATAATAAAAAAGCCAACGACCCTTCTAACATTTCCAAACAAGTGGTTATTTTAAACCAATAAGACTGGTTTGTCTTTAAGATTAGCATTAAAAATTAAAATAAATAAATAAAGAAAAAATACTAGAGAAGTCAGATTTTCGGATGTCTGAAAATTGCTCTGAAATACTAAATTAGTGAGAAAAAACATTGCTTTTAGCCTGGAAAATGTAAAAATAAACACTGATGTTCTGAGACAAAAAAAGGAACCCTTCCTACCTCTTGGATTTGTATCCATCTCCCCAGATGTTAAGCCAATTAGATTTGGACGCTGCGTTTGTGCTCTTGTAAAGAACTGCCGATACTGAGACCTACCAGCACTGGTAATACTGGGAGCTTCAGGGTTATAGCCATCTGGCTCATATGTATCTATAAAAAAAGGAGAGACACGTAAGAGCTTTTCAAATGAGCTTAAGACTCATGGTCAGTCTTCTTTTAAGGAAATGCTTGGGTGTCCAAGAATAACAAGTGTTTTTGTATGAAGAGACAAGAGATGTCATACAGACAACGAATAGCTATAAAAGCCCTTAATTAAACTTTACACTCAAGAATATTTGGAAATATTCTCTTGTTTTAATGATTGTTACTGTTTGTCAAAAGTGTGTGAGTCTCCATTACTGAGTATTGATGGCAAACTGCCTGAAAAAGAAATGTGGTACCTCTATCACCTTCAGCAAGCCTGACACTGCTCCAAAGGAAATAACAGAAGATTTAGTTTGAGTATTTATTCATGTGTCTTGTCTTAAGATGCAAAGAGATCTTCATACTTTCTTACCCAATAGGTCATATTATTTCAGAAGCTGATTTTTAAAGAATGCAGTTAAATGATTTCAATCAAAGCAAGCTGAGAAATCATGCAATTTGCCCCATACTTACCTACTGAATTCTCTTAAGTCACATAAGAGTGAGATTAGCTGCCTACCTCTAGTGATGTACTCACAAGGCTGATTACAAGGGATAACTGTGAGAAGACAAGATGACAGAACTGACTCACATTTTTCATCTAGTCCACGGTACATTAAGGACAACGCATTTTTCAAATAATAAAAAAGGAAAACCTATACAAGAACTTGAATGAATAAAACCCAACAAAATCCTCCAAAGACACACAGCAGATCCTGGAACAGAAATGGATGCCAAGGCAGAGGGAGTCAGAGGACCCAAAACGCTCTAAGTGTCCTTATTCTAAGATGACAATGAAGACTACAGTCTAAAGCAGATGCCTCAGAACTTCAACACTGATGTTTTGTCATGCATTGCTGACTCTGCAGTCAGCACAGCCTCAGACACCACCAAGAACCTTCACTGAGCTTGTGTGAGCTCAACCACAAGTTCCACCTCCTGAAGGACTCTTCATGAAATTGCAATATGACAATCAGCTGTAAGTGTGTCAGTGCAAGAACAGGACATGAGATCCAACTTCTACAGAGGTTTAAGAGAAGAGAATTACGTAGTGGAACTGAAGTCACTGATGCCTTGTTAGTTAAAAGAGATAGAAACAGCCCTCAGAACAAACTTCGAAGCTGAAAGAATCAGACAGGAATGTGGTCTGAAAGCATTTGGAGGCAACTGCACAGAGACCCTGACGAGGTACTTGAATGACTCTAAAAAGTCTTTCGGGTCTCTAAAAATGACTTTTAAACAGCTCTAAAAAGCTGTTCAATTCACAATTCACAAAGGAAATGACACAAACCATAAACTGAAGTTCTCCTTGTATAAAACATCAAGGTGTTATTACTCTTTTCATTACCCAAAAAATATTAACTTTACTGGATTTTAAAAAAACAACGTAGGGTTCTCCAGTTATTTTGTTATTCCTTTCATAAAATACAGATTAAAAAAAATTCTGCTCTGTAAAGATGTCATATCCATCAAATGTAATGTGTTTTTCTTTTAGCTAGAGAGCTAGAATTACATCAATTCTGGAAAGAAAAGGAGATAGAAATGAAGTACTAACAGATATGAAAAATGCAGGGACAATTTTCATAAACAGCACAGAAAACAAAATCTCTCACATAGTACACAGAACTGGGTAGAAGTGAAGACCAAGCTACCCAGTAATTGCAGATCAGCAGATGCATCTTTCCCACGCTGATACTCCACTGAGCAGTTGGAAAATGAAGGGATCCCTTCCTTATGCTACAGTTTTGCTACTTGGAAAATATGAGATAAAAAACAAATCTCCCTACAAACGACTTTTCCTCGGGCAGTGACAGAGCACTGCTGCTACACCTCACAGCAACAGCAGGATGATGCGCTGCCACAAGGAAAGGCAATGCTCTCTTTAGATTTGTGTTTAATGGAAGAAGACAGAGGTAGTAACTTCTAATCCCACAGACTGAAGAAATGTAACATTTACATGCCAGGCACGTTTAAGAGAAAATTAAAAATTGCTTACGTTCTGACACTGTGTACAGGAGGTTCTGGGGCAACGGGGGAGGCAGCCGTGCTCCTACAGGCGCCAGGCTGGGCACTGCGCTCGTCCCAGGCTGCTCACGGTTATTCATCAGACTGGACTGAGTTAAAGGTGGTCCTACAACGACGTCGTGGAACAGGTCACTAACACTCCACAGACAAAAACGTGCAAACAGTTCTGTGCAATTCATTTATTCCTTGTCAGGGATCACAGCTCTACCACATCAGAAGGCTAAGGTAGATGAGAAGCCCCACTCAGGTACATTACTCTGATTACAGCCACCTTTCCCTCTATCCCAGAACGAATCAAGCTGTAAGCTTAAGAGTTAAAGAATACATACATATACAATTTTCTTCCTCAGAGCTTTATTATTGTTGGAACTTCATTAGCTAAATTAGCTCCTCCCTCAGCCTTGCCATGGAGAATCAAGGCTTACTCAGAACAAGACATCAGACCAGCAACATTTAAACCACATAAAATTACAGTTCTAAACCAAAAGCTACAGGGCAAAAGGTGCTGACAGGCAAGGTCTAGCTGTTTCTCCCTGTATGCAGCACACATACGCTCCTACTGACTGTATTCCAAGGAAGGACACTTGAGATAATACTATGCAACATACTAGCATTAACAATGATGCACTGGAGCCTTCCACAAAATTACAGCCATATGTAATTTCACCAGAAGCATCATTTTGAAATAACACTAGCACAAACAACAACTGTATTCCCAAAGATTAATTTATTAATTAATCCTCCTACAACCACTTGGAAATGTTTTCTAGAAGCCTGCCTGCTAATTGCTCAGTGTTAACCCTATACAGAAATCATTTTGCATCCCATAGCTGCTATGACTGTCAAAACATGTATTGTGTTACTGGAATAGAGAGCAATACAACCACACCTTCAGTATTCTTACATTTTTCTGCATAGAATTTACATTATAAAACAATGAGAAAACAGAAAAGGCTGAACTGCCTCAGAGATCACTGCTGAGCAGATCATGGGTCTCTTGGGTGCCTGCTGCTAAGAAACTGCATGCATTGATTAAAACTTTGAGGAGATCAGACCTCTCTGTTTTTGCATTAGAAAACAGAAAAGCTGTCAATCCAAACAACACCTGGGTTATGAGACAATCTGAAAGATTTTTCCCTTCCCAATTTGTTTTACTCATCTAATTCAATCTGGAGTATAAGGAACATCACATTTTACAGGCTGAGTTTTCAAAACTATTTTGGCAATCTTTTGTATAGTACATGGCTAGAAAACAAACTGCAACTCATTGCTTCAACTACAGGTACCTTCCTTTCAGAAAGTCACAACTTTAACCTTTAAGACAGAGTAACAAAGAAAAGTGCTTTAACTTACTTGGTACAGGAAGCACAACAGGAGGTGGTGCCTGCGGATGAGCCTGTGGAACTGGGATCCTCAAACTGCGAGCTGGACCTGGCATGGGAGGCAGAAGCATTCCAGGAGGGGGTGGAAGTCCCGGAGGTGGCGGAGGAAAAGGAATCATACTTGGCAAGGAAACTTCATCTACTACTAACGGATCATTTCCATGATCAAATTGACAAAGGTCACCAAGTACACAAAATCCTCTCTCTGCAAAACAGAAAAAATATATTTTCAGGAAAAAAAAACAACAAAATAACAATATCATCCCAGTTTTTTCTGGAATTTTGTTTTAAAGAGAACACACAGTTACTGATTTAGCACTACCACATGAATTTTCAGAACAACTCAAAGTAATCTTCCATAAAAGCATACAAACATACACTATGCACCATAAAATCCATGGAAAAATAAAGATGCATCATATGTTTTATGTAAAACACATGCAATGAAACCTTTTTCAGAACTGCTAGTTGCTGAATTATTTGCCAAGGCATGTAAAGAACCGTGATCAACATCTGTAGATCAGCAATTACCAAATTAAAAGTAACCTGCTCCCAGCAAGAAAAAACAGTTTCTCCAGTTAAATATAGCTCATACATACGTGCATTTTTATATACAAGGTACTCTAAAGGCTTCTGCATTTTGACTTGAATACTTGGGGAAAAAAATGGAAATTGTAGTATAACAAGAACTAGGCAGGAATTCAGGGACTAGAAAACAGTTAGCTTACCATCATAATCTTGACACCTTCTCTTAGGTGGAGGATTTCTGCCAAATGAACTGGGATTGCTATGATTGTTATAATAATTTGACCAACTCTCTGTTGTGTTTTCAAGATGGTGCGCAGGTGCAATTACAGTAACAGCACTGGGAATAGACTGTGCAGCAGAATACTGCTCAGTAGAGTTACTGGCAGATGCAGAAACTGGATTATATGTGCCTTCAACATCATTTCGTTCACTCTTGAACTTTGATCTCTCACGGTGCTCTGGTTAAAAAACAAAACGAAATCAAAACAATTCAGGTAAGCCTTCATGATTTGTTCTGTATATCAGAGCCCTGGAAGAAAAAAATAAAAACCCTAGACAACAACATAGGCACTTGCTTAAATATGCATTATTCTGTACATGAAATTGTTTTTGAAGATTAGTCTTACCCATGGATCCAGAGCTAAACATAACACAGGCAGGTTTTAAATATCAGAAAATTAGGTGGTTTCTTGCAAAATGAACGTTCTTTCTTTTACTCCTTACACTTTCTTGGATTTTAGCTTTCCCTCTTAAAGTAGAAAGTGTGAATAAACTCAGAAAACCTCCACCCATCAGTAATTAAGGTGGTCTCAAAACACATTTGTAATCTGTGCCTCTTATTTTTCCTAAAGTTCTGAGTTAACCCTAAAGAAACAAAGGATTGTGTGGTAACAACCTTCAGTATGAAAGGACCATCTCTAAAAACGCACAGTAACAAAGTGGAAAAGATTTACACTACTTTGTAAAAAAGAGTGCATCTTAAAAAAACCAGCAGCTTTGTTAGCATATAGAGCACAAATATCAGCTACTGATATCCACTGGTATACACCTGTGGATAAATTAAGAGGTTAGCAAAGAAGAAAACAACCCCCTTAATTATCCTACCCTGATGAACAGCATCTTAATGATTTCAGGACGACAAAGTTCTCGAAAGCTGCTCAGATCACTCAAGGGCATCTACAGCCTGCCAGACTACACAGTGTGTAGGAGTCCTCACACATCACTGACTTTAGATGTCCTCCTAAAGCAACACCTCGAGTACCCACCAACACCTCTGTTTGCATCATGGTCTTTGCTTCTACCCCTGCTGCGGCTGCGACTTCGACTCAACCCTCTGCTTTTACTCCGACTTTTGCTCCTGCCTCGCCGCCAGCTGGACTTGTCTCTGTACAGCTCACTCCTGTCGTAGTATCTGTCGTAGTCCCTCCACTTTCCATCGTCTCTCCTTTTCTCTCTGGTTCTAGAAAAACACATACGTAGACTACGTTTATGAAAAGAGAAACTAATTCATTCACAGAAAGCAACCAAGGGAGGACTAACAAAAATTTTAACTGTGAGGAAGTTATAGATAAAGGAAAACAGAAGTTTTAAGAACGATGTTGACTGTATATTTGTGTCTGTCTTGGTGGAGGAGACAGGGGAAATGCAGTAGGAACATCACCCCCACCACCAATGATTTTCATTTATATAACAAGAGAAGGAATGGAAATGACAACATCTCTATGTATCAACATTGGAAAAGTATTGCCATTTTTTCCCAAGGAGACAAAAATCTAGGGCAGGGCTCTCCTACATGCAATCAGCACAGAAATACACTGCAGACAGAGGAAAGTGGGCAGTAAATCACTGCTTTACATTATAACCTAGCTAAGGGGTACAAACCCTCAGCTAAAGACCGCTGGGAAATACAGAAGATATCAGCACTTTGGTTCAACTACTAGCCTTTGTTCACTGGAATCTGCACGGCTTCTCTGTGGACTAGAATGCTTCTTCTTCCTGCTATCCCGCTCTTCTTCAGCTGATTCTTGAAAATTCTGTTTAACAGACAACTACAAAATAAGGGTGAACGTTACTTTTATTTTTTAAACAAAGATTTTTTTCAAATCAAAACAATACAGAAAGGCAGCCTTAAATAACAATTCAATCATCCCTGCTTAGGATTATTCAGGAAGAACTGTGAGAAATACTCAAGATTTGCCTTGACAGGGCTCAGGATAGCCCAGTTTGAGGTGATACTCTGAGAACATGTTTGGATGGCACAGTCTCCACTATGGTCCCTTCCAACCAAGGCTTATGTATGATTCCATTTTCATTTTATTTTCTGCCCTCCATTTGCACAGTAATCATGCAATGCACTGAGCTGCATGATAAATCAAGGTCCTGAGGTGCCATAGCTACTGCATGTCCTGCCACATAAAACTACCATCAATATAATTCTTTTTCTTCTTTCACATCCCTGAAACACAACCAAAACAAAATTAAAATCAAAACCAACCAGTTAAGCAAAGTAGTCCCTCTCCCACCATTAAATTGCTGTTTAAGTTAAAAGAATAGTTTTAAAAAACTGAGAAATTACGTCAGTTTTTGAAGAATTGATCAGCAAACTATAAAAGCCTCCTGTAGTTCCAAATCACAACCTTCCATCACCAAAACTACAAGGACAATTAATTGTCATAGAATTCTGGAGCTAATCCTCAATCAGAAAAGGACATGAGAAAGGAGAGTAATAGGTACATGGCCTACTGATATTGTTGGCACTGGTGAGGCCGCACCTCGAGTACTGTGTTCAGTTTTGGGCCCTTCACTGCAAGAAAGACATTGAGGCCCTGGAACGTGTTCAGAGGAGGGCTACGAAGCTGGTGAGGGGCCTGGAGCACAGGCCTTATGAGGAGCGGCTGAAGGAGCTGGGATTGTTCAGCCTGGAGAAGAGGAGGCTCAGGGGAGACCTTATAGCTCTCTATAACTTCCTGAAGGGAGGTTGTGGTGAGCTAGGGGTCGGCCTTTTCTCTCGTGTACACAGTGATAGAACTAGAGGCAACGGTTTCAAACTGTGCCAGGGGAGATTCAGGCTGGACATTAGGAAATATTACTTCTCGGAAAGGGTGGTCAGGCACTGGAATGCACTGCCCAAGGAGGTGGTGGAGTCACCGAACATGGATGTGTTCAAGAGACGTTTGGATGTTGTGTTGAGGGATAGGATTTAGCTGGGGAGTATTGGTGATGGTTGGACTGGATGATCTTTTAGGTCTTTTCCAACCTTGATAATTCTGTGTGATTCTGTGAGAGACCAAGTGGCAGCTTTGATTTAAATGGACTGATGAATCGTTTCTCCCAAATAACAATCACTTTCCACAATACAGTATAATACAACTTTGTTTTAGTTGACCAACAGAGTTCGATCATCAATTATTTGTTACCATCAAGACTGTCCAACAGTTCACACTGACAATAGAACAACTCATTCCAGCAAGGTGTTTCCTTCATCTTTTGTTAGGCTCACAAATACAAGAATAAATTTGAATACCAATTCAGAATACTTGCATCAAACAACACTTCTTAAGGTTCATTTGTAAAACAGAACAACAGTTTCTGCTCTTAGCACTTCCTGACATAAGCATCCCTGGAAGGGAAAGAACGGGAATATTTTATCTGCTTTGACTTTATTTGAGCCTTTCCCATAGCAAAGGGAACACACATGTAGCCTAAAATATTTCGCAAACTGTGTTAGGACTATACTGAAATAAAACAAATTAATTCTGTAGCAATTTTCCCCAGCCTTCACTCAAAGGTGATACATTAGGATGCTATAAAAACATGCAGACACAAAGTTCTTCTCTTGGAATACTACCAACACAGGAAAAAGAGAAGTACCAAACACAAGTGAGGATGATTTGAAATTGAAAAGGGTTTGGATACATACAAAAATATTACCTTGCCTTCTCAAAAACTTGAATGCTTTCAATTTTGTCAATAAAGGTTAAAAGCAAGACAAAAGCAAGAACTGCTGGCAAATGAATGCCACCTCACTTTTTTCAGTAATTAATCCTCAATAGAGAATTCAACTGTAAGTATAACAGAACACACTTAATTTCCAGAACATTTCCCATTCCTTTTTTTTATATATATATATATATTTATATATATTTTATATATATTCCTTTTTTTATATATATATAATATATATATATATTTATATATTTTTTATATAAGGAATAGAATGTTTTCCCTTCTTCCTCACCTCTGAAATCCTTTCAGATCAGTGTCAGCTCATACTAACAGGGACAACAGAACAGGATTTTCGAATGCTACTAACCCTGATGAAAGGCAGACTTCACAAAGGGATTTTAAAATATTCTTGCCTGAATTATCTTTCATTTTCACAGTAAGGATCACGAGTCCCAGCACAACAAAGGGGATTTTGCTATTGTGTTTTCTCCCAGAACTCCTACAGGATGGCTACGTCCAAAATTTGAGGCAGGTAGAGAATGAATATGGTTACCTCCTCCTTGATGACTTCTTTCTCCTGACCTGCAGGCTTCACTTCCACTTTTGTGGGTTCGTGAGAAGGAAGGTAACTCTTCGTGTACAGACTTTCAAAAAGTTTATCTACAAAACCTGAAGTTTCTGAGGACAGAGAAAACAAAAATATTAGCGTATATTAATATAAGATTTAAGATGAATCATCTTAATACACAATTTAAGTCTGTTGTTTGGAATGGATTTGCCAGAAAAGTCCTTGGGGGAAAAAAAAAACAAACCCTTGATAGACTGCTTACAGCTACAGCAGCAGTAACTCAGATTAATGATTAATAGTTCAAGAAAACGGGCTTACATTTGTGGAGTTTTACCTTGTCTTTTTAGACAGAAAAGAAAGAATCATTAAATGCATCCCAGACAAAAACATAGACTTCTTCTTTCAATCACATTTACAACTTTGAAATGTTCTGAGCGACAAAAGCGATTGGAATTTATGATCAAGGAAAAAGGTCTATGCTTAGCCCACCAAATAAATTCAACAGCTGATTTTAACACCTTGAATTTGAACCAAACTGCCTTGAGAAGCTCCCCAAATCTCAACATGAGTTTTCAGAAGTCATCAAACTTCTGACAGAGAAACTTCTAGCAGTATGAGAGACATTTTAAAACAAACTCAAGTGTTAGCTTTTAATTGAGGAGAGTTCCTCCTGCTCCCCACAAACAAAACCAGGCCACAAAAATACGATGCTGTGCTAAAACAAAAAGCCCCGAACCAAACGTGACTCACAGTACCTTTCTGCAGAAAGACGTCCAGCTGATCAGCACAGAAAGCTTTTAGCTCCTTCTCTGGTTTGTCTTTCTTAACTAATGCCACAACATAGTTGGCTAAGGCTGATGGGTCTGCATCACATCTACAGAGAGAAAGAACCGTTCTCGATTCAGCTGAAGGACACCAAAACCACTGCACTGCACACTGGACACTGACTGTTACAGAAGGACCACCAAAGAAAACCCAGTATGCAGCTCACCTGCTGACACAAGTGCACCAGGATGACTGAACTAGCATTCACCCCACCCCGTTAATTACAGTGAAACACTTTAATTGTCTGGTGACAACCCCCACCCCACCACAGCTGACAGCTCTCCCAGTCTTTCTGAGGCTGCTCCAGAATAATAACTTGCAGCCTCTTTTGGATCTTGCAGATCCAATTCCAGGGCAACTGGGCATATTTTTGTCAACTTTCTCTAAGCATTGCAACCACCACCAAGAACAGCCATACAACAACTGCAGAATGAGAAGAAAAGTCACTGCATAATTGTCCTAAAGTACTAAAGTGGTTTTAAAATACACATAATATTTAATGCATACACAACACATATCCCAGAGAAATATATTCCAAAAGCACATATTAAATATGCACACAGATACACTCTGTACAGCTTAAGTTATGTGCATAATGCACAGAAGTTTTCATTTCCAGGATTTCCATGCCCACAAATTCCACATCAGTCCTTTAATACTGGTGAAGTGCAAAAAAGGGTGTAATTATTAGCACAGAATCATTAAGCTCCTCACCTAAGCCCTCATCTAGCTTCACGAAGGCCAAAGAGAGCGACTGTGCAGAGATACTCTGCCACTAATCTTTAAATTGGATATTGCTTTAGGTTCCACTATTCAGTGCAGTATCATTAAGCACTAACTCTGCATTTTGCTTCTCTTTAAGAAGATGCAGATGTAAACCATCAGAACGCAGGCAGCACCCCAAAGCAGTTCAATGGTTCAATCTGTTTTTTAAACCTTTAAGTCTTAACACGCTTTTAAGAAAGGAACATCAGCTATAGAAACATGAAGGAAGAGTTTGAAGTGTGCAGACTTCAAAACAATCTCAGATAAAAAACCCAACAAATTAACAAACACACAAACCCACGTAGACAACAACTGGTTAAAGAAAAGACTTCTTAGAGAGCTGTCAGTCAAGCAGTTCTGCTCCACATTAGTTTGCTTGTTCCCGGGATGCAATTAAAGCTGCGTAAAATGCAGCAATTAACCACAGAGAAACCACAAATTGACAGATTTTACAGTTCTTATGCACACATGGAGAAAAAGAAATAAATTACACTAAACGTATTCTGTGGCAGTGACCACATGGAACTGAGTATAAGTGCTATGCTTGAACAGGAGGAGATGAGCGCCCATCACTTTGTGACCCTTCTGCTCCTCCCAGGTGTCACATGGAGCTGTGGGGAGAGGAGCAGGGATGGGAGTGCTGGGAGCAGAGCCTGGGGAGCCCTTCAGAGGGATCTGACTGAGCGTCAGAGGGACTCCACGGGAAACAAGGAAGCAGGCAAGGAAACCACCTGCCGTGGGATACGCTGCTCAGCAGATACGCACCAACGGGCGTGCGAATGGCACACAGGGGCAGGGGGAGAGCAGGAGATGCTTTGCTCTGGGCACTTTAAGATAAAGCCTTCCAGAGATTCAGCTTCAGAGTTTCCCGTAGCAAATCACACGTGTCTGTCAGCGTACAGACATCCAGACGTTCCACGTTTCTTGCTGCCCGCGTTTCTAACAAACCAAGCTGAGTTCAGGACGCGCGCATTCTGGCGCTCGGTGCTCACGGCGGGCACAGCGCAGGACAGGTGTTTGTGACAGGCCGCCGAGTCCCCAGCAATCTGCACAAGCCGTTGACGCGCCGCGTGCAGGCAGCCCTGCGCTACGGCCGATCCGCACCGACCGACACCCCTCGGCCCCGGCCACACCGTGCGCGGAGCGCCGTGCCCGTCCTCAGGGCGCTCCCTACGGCCCGGGCAGCGACCGGCGGCTCCGGGCAGCGCTCGGCCCCGGCAAGGCAGGGCAGGGCAGGGCAGCCCCGCGCCCCGCACCGCCGCCCCCCCCTCGCCCCGCAGGCGGCCCGGCCGCGCCCTCCCGTCCCGGCTGCTCCCCCGACATGAGGACGCAGCAACCGCCCCGGCCCCGCCACGCCGCCCGGCCCGCGCTCACATCGGCTCCAACAGCTTGGCCAGCCAGGACTTGAGCGCGTCCACGTTGTCGATGAGCATGGTGCCTAGCGCCGCCGCCCTACGGCTCTGCCCGCATCGCACCCGGCCCGCGGCGCTCGCTGCCCGCTCCCCTCCCCCCGCCGAGGCCTAGCACCGGAAGTGCCGCCCGCCGCAGCGCAGCCTGCTGGGCGCACGGGGGGCGGGACCCGGCCGCCACGCAGCCAATCGAGCGGCGGCGCCGCCGCGTGACCGGCCAATGGCAACGGCCAGGCGTCCGTCCCGAAGGGCAGCGCGGCGACGGCGGGCGGGGCGGGGCGCGCACGTGAACTGCGGGGCGACATGGTTGGGGGGACTCTTAAAGGGGCCGCGCGCAGCCGAGCGTCAAACGGGGCGCGGCGCGGGGGGGGCGGCCGGCCAAAGCCGGCGTTATTTCTGCCCGCGTTCGCGCGAGGCGCCTTTCCGCGAGGAGCCCCGGCTTCGCGCTCGGCCCGCAGAT
>JAPSGF010000035.1:487650-707590 GCA_035772895.1 Perdix hodgsoniae
CGCCGGGCGGCAGCGAGGGGCGCGAGGCTCCGGCACCGCGCGGCTCCGGCGCCGCTGAGCAGCGCCTTCGGAAGAGCCGCGCGGCTCCGGGGCGGAGCGCCGTCCCGCAGCGCTGTGCGGTGTGACGGGGAGCCGCGCCGCACGGCGTTCCTTCGTGATCCTTCGCGGGCGCGGCGCCCCGCCGGTGTCCTTCGTGGAGCAGCCGGCCGCGTTTCGTAGGGCCGGGCCCGGTGACCCCGGTAACGCGCTGAGCCGCGCTGCCGTGCGGCCCCGCTGTGTTTGCTGCGCCCTCCGTGCCGACTTCTGTCCCTCCGCGCTTCGCAGGAGCGAAAGGGGACGGCGAAGGTCGGCTTCCTGAAGAGAATCGAGAAGGAGATCCAGCAGAAGTGGGACGACGAGCGAATCTTTGAGGCCAACGCTGCGGGCGGGCGCCGTGCTGAGAGGTGCCGTTGGATCTTCTTGATGTTTTGTTTTACGTGTTATGATGTTGCTTTTTCCCCAGGGAGCTTTTTTCCCATCCATACCGGGGTACCAACGCGTCTCTCTGTGAGCCGTGCTCCTCGCCCTGCTGGCCGTGCTGCGATACCTTGGCACTGAGCACAGGGCTGTCCTGTGTTCCTCCCTGCTATCGGTGCTCCCTGCTTTTAAAAGCGAGGCTCTTTTCAGAGACTTCTGCTCTCAGTCGTGGAGGAGCTTTTCCAGTGTGACAGTGATAACTGCAGGACGAGGGGAAATGGGTTGAAGTTGAGGGAGGGGAGGCTGAGGTTGGACGTTGGAGGGAAGTTCTCTACAGAGAGAGCAGTGAGGTGCTGGAACAGCTGCCCAGAGAGGCTGCGGATGCCCCGTCCATCCCTGGAGGTGCTCAAGGCCAGGCTGGATGGGGCCCTGGGCAGCCTGGCGTAGCATTAAATGTGGAGGTTGGTGGCCCTGCATGTGGCAGGGGTTGGAGATTCCTGACACTTGATGTCCATTCCAACCCTGGGCATTCTGTGATTCTGTGAAAGTGGGAGGTTAAACAATGACTCCCCCAGGTAGAAGCACAGCTCCTTTGTTTGAGGTGAGGCCATTCACCAGGGCATGGCTTGCTCTGCTTCACTGAGAGGGGTGGTTTCACACACAGCCTGGGTCCTGACGCAGGCTGACCTGTTTTCCTTGGCACAGAGGTTGCTGCAGACCAGGTGTGTTTTCTGGTTTGATTTCTGCCTGAATAACCCTGAGAAACCTGTTTAAGCCTGAAGCCGTGGAAATATTGAGCGTGCTTGGGAGCTGAACCCCTCCCCAATCAATAGAATTGCTGTTTACAGTGTGGAAAGACACTGTGAAACAGCAGTAGCAGCTTGAGTGGGTATTGTAGTGAAAAAACGACAGCGTTGGCGGTGTGAGTTATTTCTTATCTTGGTTTGGTTTGGCTTTCCTGTATAATAACTTAAGTGCTCTAACAAAAACAGCACCTTCTTAAGCTGTAATCTATTACAAGCAGAGAAATGGCTTGGCTTTTGTTTTTGCATGTTTCTGAATCGGTGGTGGGGTCAGAAGGGTGGGTCTGTGCTGTGGGTTGGGTAGAGCGCAAAGATGAAGGCAGTAATTGCAAATAGCCTGATGATCTAGAAATTGTTAGATGTTCTGGAAGGTCAGTAATCTATATTCAAAGTGTTGTGCACAAGTATTATGGTTGATTACTATCAAGTGGTTATATGGAATGTTTGAGTGGAAAAGCTGAACTCAGTGGAAGAGAAATGACTTTTCTGAGCCTTTGCAGCAGTTCATCTACAGAATCAGGACTCGAATTTTATATCTGGGAATGTGTTGCATTTAATTCAGAGCTGCTTTGTGATGTCAGTCCTATGAAGCTACGAGGCTGTTTTATAAGGCGGCAAAACCTGTTGTCATAGCAGTGCTTTAAAATCAGGCTGTTTTTGCAAGATGCAGATTATTTTGGTGTCACTGTGTGTTGATAATGCCTGAACACATAATGATGTTAACTGTGTTGTTTATGCTTTCCTTGGTGCTCACTTTAAAGCTGATTGCATTGGGTGTTCTAATTCTTTGCATTTCTTTGCAGTAAAGGGAAGTACTTTGTTACCTTTCCTTACCCCTACATGAATGGCCGACTTCACCTGGGACACACGTTTTCTTTATCCAAATGTGAGGTAAATATTTTCCTTTTCCAGTACCCTTAAATGCTACTTTTGGAATAGCTAATGCTTCTTTGTAGCTAACAGAATGCCTTCCTAAGTGCTTTGTAGGCTTAATGATGATGTCTTCCTGCTTTCTTATTTTTCCCATGTTTTCAGTAGGAATAGTACTGTCTGGGGGGAGAAAAGGGTTGCATATAACTTGTGTAGTTCTAGGGAACTGGACTGCAGGTGCTGCTCTTCCAGAGGTCGGAGGTATTTAGGAGATGTTGCTGCTTATTGCTTGCTTAGCTGCTGACTGGCACAAGCATCACAGAGAGCCTTGTTGCCTCTTTGTAAATACAGTGCTCTGTTTCCTACATTAACAGGCTTTAGATACTAGTGGATAGGATTCTACAAGCTCCACCTTGTCTTTGCATTCTTCTGTAGTCTAAACCAGCCTCCTGGGAAAAGATGTCAGGTTTGTCCCGCCGTGGCCAGGCAGCGCAGGTCTGGTAGCAGGAAGTGTTTGCGCCTTTGTTTCCTACAGCACCTTCATGGGTGCTGCCTGCTGTTTGCATCTGCCTTTCAGTAGCTTAATGGGAGGAAGGAATGTATTTCCTTTTTGGGATGGGTGCTGTTTTAACTTTTTGCCATTCTCTTTTCATTGTTCCACTTCATGTAGTTTGCAGTTGGATATCAGAGGCTCAAGGGGAAGAACTGTTTGTTCCCATTTGGTCTGCACTGCACAGGGATGCCCATAAAGGTAGGACTTGCTGAGGGGTTTTCCCTTATGCTTTCCACTCTTACAAGCATGCGGAGCGTTGCTTTCTGTCAGTGCAGAACATCATGGCGACTTATTCAAAGCTTTATCAGGATAGTGTGACTTGAGACCTGGCTTTGTGGGAAAGGTGTGTTCTTTACGTGGACTGCGCAGCGTGACGTCCAAGAAAATGAAGTTTTCAAAATTCATCTGAAGCACTTTTTTGTTTGCGAGTTGTAGCAGGGGTGCAAAGTCATGGCTTGAAGCAGTGATGGAGCACCTGGTGGGGAAGGCAGGCCCAGCCCAGGGAAGCTCAGGTGTGTGCAGTGTGCCTGAGTGGAAGGGGTGGAGCCAGGATCCATTCCAGCCCTGCCCTCATTTAAGGGTTGGCAGTGGAGGTGAGGGCATCTCTTGCTGGAGATTCCTGCAAGACCTGAGGCTTTCCCAAGATAAGCAGTTCTTTTCCTTCATTTCTGCACCTGTCACTGCTATGCTTGGGCTCGTTCTCATTTGCTGCAGCCAAAGACTTTGCCACCCTGCTATTATTGCAGTATTATTTCCCTCCCATCATGGTATTACACAGATAAATCCTCACTGAACATTTCCTGCCATCGCAGGCATTCTTCGACTAGAAAGCTCTCCTAGAAGTTGATGTAATGTCTGGAAAAAGTTTGTGTTGTAGTGGAAATCACAATGTCACAGTAAAAATCAATTCTTGGTAATTGCTTCAGTCATAGATATGGAGAAGTGCTGACAGACTTCCAATAACTCTAATTAGGCTTGTGCAGATAAGCTCAAAAGAGAAATGGAGCTGTATGGCTGCCCACCTGAATTTCCTGATGAGGAGGAAGAGGAGGAAGAAAACTTTGCTAGAAAAGATGAAGAGATTATCATCAAAGACAAAGCAAAAGGGAAGAAGGTAAAGTTGATCAAACAGGGATTGGTAGCTATGCTCAGAGCTTCCAGTTGTGTAGCGCAGCCTGTTGCAGAACTTAAATTGTTCCTCCAAGACAGCTCAGCACTTTTGATGTTGACTTGAGGAAAAATGCATCAGCTGCATGGATCAAGAGATACCATTTTGTTATGTGAAAAGTTGACAATGATCTGATGTACTGTAGTGATCATATTAGCTCCTATATCTGGAAATAACTTTAATAGAGGGGGGGAAGAAGAGCACACACAGGTATTGCCAATGTGGTAACATGTACTATTTTTTCTTACTACGACTGTCCTCTCAGAGTAAAGCTGCTGCTAAGACTGGTTCTTCCAAATACCAGTGGGGAATCATGAAGTCTTTGGGTCTGTCAGATGGAGAGGTGGTCAGTTTCTCTGAAGCTGAGCATTGGCTGGATTATTTCCCCCCTCTTGCTGTCCAGGACCTGAAAAGTATGGGATTAAAGGTAACTGTTAGAAATGTAAAGCTCAGTTCTGAAAGCAGCCATATTTGTATTTATGAATATGGTTCTGTTCCTCTGGGATTAGAAATCATCTGCACAATAAAGACGTTAGTCCAGAAGTGTTTCTATTATTTATAGAATTATTAATTTAATCTTTTAATATTAATCTTTTAATAGTCTCGTGTGATTAAATGCTTTCTCATCTGCAGAGTATAAGCTGTTTGTCAGTCATTCCTTGAAATAAGAATCAGATGAAGAAATCAGGGCGTTCTTTTCCTGTTTCCATATTAAGTTGCCATTCTGTAATTGGTACTGACAGTAGTTTTAGGAGGAGTAGTGATATAATAATACATGAAGATACTAACAATGCATTTTTAAAAACAGACAGATATTGAGAAACAGTGATACTGAAATTTAGCTTTGTTGATTGGTTAAGACTTCTACCAGACTTCTAAAATGCACGAGGCCTGGAGTCGTACGTCAGCTCTCCAGGGCTGAGCATGCAGACTGCTTAGTTGCCTTTCTAAGCACGCACCGTTAGTGTGCATGTACTTCTTTTTATTTTAACATTAGTTTGGGAACCACAAAACGCTCAAATTTCTTTATTGTATTTACTTAGTAGAGATTCCTGTGCATTTCCAGGTGGATTGGAGGCGTTCCTTCATTACCACAGATGTTAATCCGTACTATGATTCCTTTGTACGATGGCAATTCCTGACATTAAAAGAAAGAAATAAGATTAAGTTTGGGAAGCGGTAAGGCTGCTCTGAATTTGTTGTGAGTGTGGAGGAACTGAGTTTGTGAAAGATGGAATGCTGTGACACCGTGTGTGTAACTCAGATGGCTTTTATTTCAAATACCCTATGGATGTGAAAAGGTAGGGTGCTCATTGTGCTGAGTTTGTGAGATCGTCTGCTTGTGTTTTAGTTTTACCATAGCTGTCAATTCAAGGCTAAATCAGTACTGACAGCTCATGCAATAACTGTCGTTGGCACCTGTGGATAGTGAATTAAGCAAAATTTGGAGATATCCTTTGAGTTCTCTCTTTGATAAAGGTAATTTTTCTTTATAGCGTATAAACATACACTTTTATTTTTTAGGTACACAATTTATTCTCCAAAAGATGGGCAGCCTTGCATGGATCATGACAGGCAAACAGGAGAGGTATTGTTTTCAGTTGTTTCCATGTATTGCTTGTGGTTCTTATCTACTGAAAGGGAAAAATATATATATCTTGGAGCAAAATATGTCATACATTCCAAACTGCCTGTTCTCAATTGTTGGTACATGGGGAAAATTGAGTGCACTCCACTATTGAGAGTACTTACCTTGAACTGCAGATAGTATTTTCCATTGTGATCATTGCCTGTGAGTATCTGGCAATTTGTGCCATCAGCATTGCTGCAGCATATCCATCTGTTGAGACATAAGCTTTTATTTTGTTGCTGAGATAGCTGCTTTCATGAATAAATTTTTGGACAGAGGCGTAAAACAGACCCTCTTGCTTTAATCTGTGTTTTATGAAGCAGCGTTTTGTTTCAGTAGAGTTGTGATTTACTTTGGCAAAAGCATTGTTGCCTTAAATAGCATTTAGGTTATTACAGAACAGTTTCTCTTTACTGCTAGAGTCAACTTCATGTATTGATTGCTGCATTGTTTATGTGAACTGCAGGGTGTTGGACCTCAAGAATATACTCTAATAAAAATGAAGGTGTTAGATCCTTATCCAGCAAAGTTAAGGTAAGTCTTGAATTCATAACAGCAACTCGCATCCCTCTTATGGCCGAAAGTGACCACTGAATTAGCCTGGTTTGCCTAATGCAGGATTTAATTTCATCCTGTTACTTCTGTCACTTCCTGAACTTGGTCTCTGCTTTGAGCTCGTGTGTTCACTGAGCTGTGTGGAGCACAGAGTGGAGTTGAAACAAGCAGACGAGCACCAAATGGGAAGCAAGCCCTGCACTGAATTTAATGAGCCAGTTAGGAAATGTAACACATAATTCAAGTTGGCTTAAGAGCGTGGTTTATGTTGCCCTGAATGTTTTTATTTTGGTGACTTATAAAATGCTTTTCCCCCCCACCAGTGGCCTGAGAGGAAAAAATATCTTCTTGGTGGCTGCGACGCTCAGACCAGAGACCATGTTTGGGCAGACCAACTGCTGGGTCCGCCCAGATATGAAATACATTGGCTTTGAAACTGTGAATGGGGATATCTTTATCTGCACCCAAAGAGCTGCCAGGAACATGTCCTACCAGGGCTTTACGAAAGACAGTGGAGTTGTACCTGTTGTGAAGGAACTGATGGGAGAAGTAAGCATCTTGCAGCTTGCTGGCCAAGCCTTTTTCTTTCTGTGGAACTTGTACTTACAAAGGTGGTGGTAGAATTCAACTTATAAGGAAAATGTAAATGTAGGTTTGGTAGATGAACTCAGCAAGTTTAAATGAGTATCAGTAGGAAGAGCTTGCTTGGGCTGAAAAAATGCTGTTTTTGTAATTATATTCCTCTGCCCCACACAGGAGATTCTTGGTGCTGCACTTTCTGCACCTCTCACCAGCTACAAAGTTGTGTATGCTCTTCCTATGCTCACGATCAAGGAAGATAAAGGTAACGTTGCAGCAGCAGCTTGTTGAGGTCTGCCTGGTGCACGCTGTGCAATCAGCTGGCATACTGAAATTTTATCTGTTGTATCCTTTTCTTTGCAAAGGAACGGGAGTGGTCACAAGTGTCCCCTCTGATTCTCCAGATGACATTGCAGCCCTGAGAGATCTGAAAAAAAAACAGGTTCATCTCTTCTCTCAATCACTTCTGCTTTTATTTCCTTTCCGAGGTGTGGAGGGACAAAAATGGATATTTTTGAGTGGATAAAACAAAGCTCCTTTTAATTGGAGTTTTGCCATCCCTAACTTCAAATCACTGTAGTTAAATGAAGTTAAAACTAGCTGAGCTCAGTCAGGTTTTTCTTCTGTCTTCAAGGAGGATTTTGAATGGGAATCGTGTTGCTTTTGTCTTAATGCGCAGAAGAGGAATGTCAGTGAACTGGAAGTGATTCCTGTTGTGGAAATGAATTTGAGATGAGAACTCTATATGAATTTCAAATGAATCTTAGAGTAGCTGCGGCTGTTACAGCTTCAGAAGTACATCACTGTCTAAACAGCTGTCACTGGCTGCTGAGTTTTTGTTGCACTCATTTTCAGTGATAGTGTGTCTTTTCCCATCTTTAGATATGTACATATTCTGATAGTCACCTGAAAATCAAACATTCAAGTCAGATGTGTGAAGTAGTGAGCAGGCAGAGCAGCAGTTTTGTTTGTTTCATAGTAAAATAGCATGTATGCAAAAGACCTTGGGAACAGATAAAAACCTAAGGTACTTTTTTTTTTTTCTTCCATTCATATGCTGTGTTTTTTTTCCCTCTAACTTTCAAAGGCTCTCAGAGGGAAGTATGGCATCAGAGATGAAATGGTCCTGCCATTTGAGCCGGTGAGTTCACCCTCTTGGGTGCATCTGCAGTACATGTGGTGGCTTTGTGCTCCCTGATGAGGAACATGCCAGGATGGTGCATCTCTTCCAGAACTTTTGTCTGAAATTCTCCTCAGCTGGGAAGCTTAGAGTGATATTTTCATGTTTCTTACAGTTGTTGTATGTGGGCTGTTAGGGGTTGCAGTCAAGATATATATGTCTTTTATTCTGTGATATAACAAATGTACAAAAGGTCTTTTTTTGTGGGAATTAGTATTTTGGAGAATGCAGTACATCATTATCCCGATAGCCAATTGGTTACAGTAATAATCCTGCCTTCAAGGCAAGATGGAAAGGACTGAAGTTACTTAACTATTAATGCAAATGATGGCTGAATCAGTTTTTGTTGGAAAACATAGATTGCTGGTAGAGCTGTCCCAGTGTTCTGTGTTGGCCTCACTTCCCCGGGCCAGCTGTAGTGCTGGTACAGTGTGATACTGACATGATACGAGGAGATAAAACTGGGTTATTGCCAGTGGGAGAGCGGGTGAGGGATCTCATAGGAGACATCAGGAATTCTTGGCCTAATCAGGGAGTTGCACCAATACTTTGTCAATCCTGTGAAGCTCAATTAGCAATAGATGCTGTAAGTGTGCACAGAGTTGCACGATGCAGTAGAAGTTGGCCATTGCCCTGGCACCTCCTGCTGTGTCACAAGGCTGTTCAGTACTGGTTTTTGCCCTGCTGTCATGCAGCATGTTTAGGTAATGTGTAAAAATTGCCCTTTTTTCCTTTTGTCATCACTTGTTCAAACTCCGCTGTCAGCTGCAAACCAAGATAAAAATACTCATTTCTTATTGAGCACATCTCTTCTCCTGAAGTGAAATCTGGGAGATGAATTTCTTGTGTGGATCTTATTACGCTGAGATGATTTGAAATAAATAGCTGATGCCATTTTATTAATTCTCAGGTGCCCATCATTGAAATCCCTGGTTATGGCAACCTTTGTGCTCCATTCATCTGTGATGAGCTCAAAATCCAGAGCCAGAATGACAGGGAGAAACTTGCTGAGGCCAAGGAGAGAGTATACCTTAAAGCATTTTATGAAGGAGTAAGTAATAGAGGTGATTCTACTTAGTTTGACTGGGAGAAAAAATTCCCAGGGCAAGAATTAGAACTAAATAAAAAGGACAGGAAAGGGGGAGAGGTTTCTCTTCCACCAGACCATTTTTTTTGTTTAAAACTTCTGCAGTTGGAAGAGCTCTGTGATATTGAAGGAAAATGGAGAAGTGACTTCAAATTGAGGCTCATAATTGAGTTTTTTTGGAAATGGTCCCATTCTGAGGATGTTATTGCAAGTGTTGATTTGGAAACTGGTATAAAAAGATAGCTGTTTTTTTTGTCTGTGCTTACATGCTGGCTTACTGTGACGTATTCCTCAGGTCTGTTTTTGTAAGCTGGCAACAGTTTGAATTTTTGCCTAGCCCTGTATGATTGCCTTAAGGAAAAGATTGTTTATTGAGAAACAAAACCAAAGCAAACCACCCAACAAATAAACAAATATCTCCAAAAAGCAAAAGTTTGCTTCCTATTTTTGCTTGTCAGAGATAAAAGTGGCAATTATTGCGGGTCTAAAACCTACCGCACCTCTTTCTTGTTAATTTAAAGTGAACAAACTCCTCTGACTCATCTTTTACAGGTAATGTTGGTGGATGGATTTAAAGGACAAAAAGTTCAAGATGTCAAGAAACGTATACAGAAGATGATGGTGGATAACGTACGTAGTAGTATGCATACCTACATGGGATGGATAGCTAAAGCACAGACCTCTTATTCTCTGCTTTATCTCACAACCTTATCTAGGAAATATTTTGGTACGATTATCGTACTTTATATCAAAGTAAAGGTACTGAAAATGTAGTATCTGAACTGCAAGTCTTCAAGTAAAAAATAAAGGATATTGTTTATATGCAGATACCCCTTCTGGGGTTCATCAAGCAGAGAAGGAAGAGTAGTAACTGAAAAATGAGGATATCGTGTCCAGTAAGACTTTCCTGATGAGGGCAGCAGGTGGGACAGCATCTGTTAGTCTGTATTTGCCTGTTATTGCAGCACTGTGATCTTCAGTTTGTAGTATAGCACTTTGTACTATTTCATGTTGCATCAGAATGGATGGTCTGGGAAGGCAGAATTCCAGCTCTACTTTACTTTGCTTTCCCTGCCCCACGGTTTCTTTTGTTTTTCTGTATTAGCTGTGGGATACATGTGATACATTTTAGATTCTGCTATGAATAATTCCTTACAAAACAAACAACCCACTAAACAGTAATTGGTAGGGAGGTGATTAATGAGTAATTTTTGCTTCTGCTCTCCTTGTCATGCATGGAGATGGTATTCACAAAATTATGGGAACTGACACATCTGAGAGGTACATAGTCAAATATCTTCATTTTCTGAAGGAAATGCTGGGGCAGTGCAGTAAGAGGCAATGTAAGAAATCCTGTAAAACAGACTGGGATTAAGATGATACACATTTTAGTGAAACGTGAGGATTTGCAAGACTTTGTGAAGTACTTAAATCTTAGCCTTATTGCCCTTTCAGGTGTGTAACATCTCTTGTAGGATGAAGCCATGATTTATATGGAACCTGAGAAACAAGTGATATCGAGGTCTGCTGATGAATGTGTTGTGGCCCTTTGTGACCAGTGGTAGGTGAAGCAGAGGTCTAGTTAAAAGTCACTGTTAATTTATATCCCAAGTTATGGTGTTTCTTAACAACAAAATGTTCTGACCATAGGTATTTAGATTATGGTGAAGTGGACTGGAAGAAACAGGCATCAGAGTGCTTGAAACAGCTGGAGACGTAAGTTATAAAAGCAGATGTGAAGAGTGATTGTTTGGTGGTACTCTGAGAGTGCTGGGAGGAGTGGTCATTAATAGCTTGTTTCTTTTAGGTTTTGTGAAGAGACCAGGAGAAATTTTGAAGCTACTTTGAGTTGGCTGCAGGAACATGCCTGCTCCAGGACATACGGCTTAGGTAGGCAAAGCCCTCCTGTGCTCCCTTGGTGCTTCGTAAGCATGGTGTTCACTACATCGTTTGCAAGGCTGAAGTGCTGTCTGGAATCCAAAATGGTGTAGTTAAGAGAATCTTAACTTCAACTTGTATCTTGTGAACTTGTGTGGTATAGAACTTTTTCTTGGGCAGTTATTTTGGAAGGGGTTTCAGCAGAAGAAACTGATGACCATTTATTTAGTGTCTCTGTAAATGATGACTGCAAAGTGTGAAAGCAGGTGCTGCAAGCAAGAGGTGGTACTGTCTGATACCTGGCTTCTGCCTCTTCCAGGTACCCGTTTGCCTTGGGATGAGCAGTGGCTGATTGAGTCTCTCTCAGACTCCACAATCTACATGGCCTATTACACAGTAGCTCATCTGTTACAGGGAGGTAACCTGAGAGGTCAGGGAGAATCTCCTCTAGGCATCAGGTAAGGAGAACGTAACACCATTTTGCCTGTTCAGTTGTGTGCTTCTGTTCTGAGTTGTTCTTGACAAAGACTTGCCAAGCAGGCTGATGCTTTGCTTTTGTGTTTTAAAAGCATCACTGTAAAAACTTAACTTGCTGATAGCTATGTTAAGGCAGTGGTGTAGAAGGAGAAATGAGGGAAAGAGAATGTAGTGCTGTCCCCAGAGAGAAGGGGAGGGATGTTCTTGAAAGCAGAACTGCACATGAAGTAAATCACCTTTTTTAGTACTTGTCTGACTTGCCTTGAAATAGCCCTCCCCAGGTGTTTGAGTGATTTATTTCAGTGGCTGCTGAAGTGTCTCAGTTCTTGCTGGGAGACTTCTGTACAGCTCTGAAGAATGTTATGGTTCAGTGTACGTAGAGCACAAGATCAACACTCCAGTTTGGTACTGCATTAAAAGTTGGTAACTCTTACAGGGGTAGAGCCCTCTATCCATAGCCCCTGTGTGGAAACGTTCAAAGTTAAGAGGGACAAAGCATTTGTTCTGAAATAGCTCTCAGAACTGCTCTGACCTTTTAGATGGAATGACTGAACTTCCAGTGATGAATATCAGAGATGATGAGGCACAGCTGGTCTGGAATTTAAAAGAAAATCACAAAAAGTCCAACCCCATGGCATTCTTGTCTCGAATCTTACGCTCTAATTCTGCCTATTTGGAGTAGTTGCTTTCTGGAGTAGTTCACACACTGTGGAATTGCAACATACCTTTTTTGATGCTATAACTAATCTGAGAAGCATTTCCAAAGTAATACACGTACAAGCAGAAGTGATTCTGAAAGGTTTTCATTTGGGTTTGAACCTTTCTAATTACAGAGAGCTTACCAACATGCTAGCCATGCCTGGATGCAAACTTTGATGTGATCATTCTTAGCACTGAGTTACAGATTTAACGAGGTTAAGTACGTAAAATTACAGTGTACTATTGCATGAGTGGATAACATCTTTCTTCTTGCTATTAAGAAATGCTTTTTGCTGAGACTCTGTGGGGTAGGGTAAGTAAGGACTTTATGGCACATTCGTTGCCATTCAGATAAGCAGCCTGAGCACCAAATGTAGAAGTGAGGACACAGCACGCACACAGTAGTCATTTAAAGCATAGAACAATAAATACCAGAGATAAAGCAGTGGAGTGGTGCACAGAAGAGTGTTTTAGACTGGTGTTGTTGTCTGTCAGTTGAATTACTTGTTTAATATGTTCAGAATGTGCTTTGGATCTAGAATGTGTTCCTTTCTGCATAATACAGGGCAGAGCACCTTGAGAGATGTTAAAAGATGGTGAACATAAGTTTGAAGTTATTTGGTTAGAGATATGTGTCAAATAACGTCTGGTGGGCTCCCCTGGAATTGTAAGAAGCCAGAAATAAAACTGTAGAATGAAAACTATTTCTAGTGCAGCTCAGCAGTATTTTCATCCAAACTTGCAGAGCGAATCAAATGAGCAAAGAAGTTTGGGATTACATCTTCTTCAAGGAAGCTCCATTTCCTAAAACAGAGATTCCAAAAGAAAAGTTGGACAAGCTAAAGGAGGAGTTTGAGTTTTGGTATCCTGTGGATCTCAGAGTATCTGGCAAAGATCTTGTTCCAAATCACCTGTCATACTACCTCTATAACCACGTGGCAATGTGGTCGGATCAGAGGTACGTTTGGAAATGATGCAGAGCGGGAGATAAAGCTGCAGACCCTGTACTGCATGATGTTATGATGTGCAATACTGATAACAAAAATCATAGAACCATGGCAGACTCTTAGCAGGGTGTAGTTGCTGTGCATGAGAACACAGTTTATATTTCCTTGAATGTCTGTTTAAAGGTTGTATAAAATTCTGCATAGGAAAAGCTATTTCCTGATTGTTAAATATTAAATCTGCTTCCTCCACTGACCACCAGATTTGCCCAACAGAAAACAGAATAGCTCTCCCCAGTGCCGTGGAGTAGTGCTAATGACTGACTTGTAAATTATGTGTACCTGAGTAGAGGGCGCTGGGGTAAATGAAATATAAGTGTGGATGCAGGGCTCCCTGCTTTGTATTTTGGCAGCGGTGAGCCCTGCCCCTTATATTGTAGTTCTCCTCGTTTTCAAAGACATTCCTTGATTTCTTAGTTTTTAAGACACCTCCCAGATACTTTCTTGAAGGTTCTACTTGGGGTGTTCGTCCCAAACTGGAAAAAAAACTGTTCACTTTTTGGAAGAGAGTGTGTTTACTTTGTAATGTGCTTTGTGTCTTCAAACAGAGAAAAATGGCCAGTAGCTGTTAGAGCAAATGGACACCTCCTTCTCAATTCTGAAAAGGTACGGTGAGGTTTTCTTGTATGAACTACTTGTGGATGTTCAGGTAGGCCCTTACCAGACTCAGAAAAAATCCGCATGAAGATAAAAGGAGGAAAGAGAAAAATTCTGGTTCCTTCGCTCTTACTTCCAGGTTTTCATTCACCAGAGGTGACTGGAGGGGCAGAAATTGCTGTTCCTCCATTGCTGCTTAACATCCTTCTGTTAGCTCTTGTATCACTTGATTGGTTTTAGTGAAGATTTCAGTGAATTTGTTACGTTTTAGGATAATGAAAATGTAGTAAAACAAACGAAAAATAATTCTGCCTTTTAGCTTTGAGGCCTGGTGTCAGTGTAAGAAGAGGAAATTTTGTGTGGAGAGCTTGCTAATGCACATGAGTTCTGAAACTGAATGTGAATGTAGAAGTGCCTGAGCCTAAGAATTTGGCCTTGGAGATTGTCTGATGTGAAACCAAGAAAGCCACCATGATCCTTCTTGAAAATCTGATGCCGGATAAGCTGAAAATGCTGATTTTGAAGTAGTATTTAATTTTCAGGGACTGGATACAAGTAATTTCTGGAACTGAGTTTTGGTGCCGGTTGTTCCATTTTCCAAAACCTGAGAAGTTGTGGGGTGGAACCCAAATGATCCAGGAAGCAGCTGCAGTTTCCATGAGTTTATAGTGTATGGCTGCCTTAGTAGTTACACAGCGTGCCTGAGGCACAGGCTGAGTTCAGTGTTCTGGAGTGGATCTGTACTTGGGAAGGTCAGTCTCCTTTTGCAGTGTGACCTCGCTCAGATTTACCAAAGTTCCTTTGCTCTGATTCATGAGAAAATACTTTCCTAGTGTTTTCATCAACATTTTTTCTGTTGTCTTGCCTGTGCGGCAGTGGAGTGTGTATATGAGAAAACAAGAGTTCTTCTGTTTCTTTCAGATGTCTAAATCTACGGGCAACTTCCTTACCCTAACTCAAGCTTTGGACAAGTTTTCTGCAGATGGTAAGTACATTCTGACCTGCCTGTGTTATTTCAGTGATGCCAAAATGATGAGAACTCATGTTTTGCTCTCAGAGGAGCAGTGGGTAGATTGGAGTATTGCATTGCAATAAACCTACCAGCTGGTTTTGTTTGAAAAGCTGATCTATGTTTAGAAAATTGGGATGTGCATTAATGGAACACCTGTTTAAATCAAGACCTTCTCCCAGGTTGAGGTCTTCCGGAAGGTGCTTATTTCACACATTGCTATTGGAGATGAAAATATCAGACAAATGCTGCTGATGCACACTGTGTTTCTGCATGCTGTGTTCCTCCTTGCATCCTCCTGGTGGCTCTTTGTTTTTTCCTGTTCCAACTTTGATGTCAGGCTCTTGGTTCTTGCAGTCTGTCTGATTTGCTTCCTAAGGAAAACAGTGCTCGTCTCCTTGGGCAAAGTGCGTCCTTTGAGACACCTCTCTAGTTGGCCAGGCAATTTGTGACTTAATTCCACATTTACATTAACGTGGAATTAATAATTAGTTGTCACTAGCTTCGAGTCCTTGCCTCCTGCACCCACATCTACTAGCTAATTGCAAACCAGCCCTGTTAGCTGATGTGATTTCCCTCAGGAATGCGTTTAGCCTTGGCTGATGCTGGGGACACTGTTGAAGATGCCAACTTTGTGGAAGCCATGGCTGATGCTGGGATTCTTCGTCTCTACACGTGGGTGGAGTGGGTAAAGGAGATGATTGCAAACAGAGACAGTTTAAGAAGTGGTCCTGCCAACACCTTCAATGACAGAGTCTTTGCCAGGTACTGTGTGAAGGCTAATAATACAGTGTGGTATGAGCTGCTTTTCTGTTTTATTTTTTTTCTTGCAAGGATTGTCTTTGTACTAGTCTTATGGAATTCTTTAACTTATATTAAAAAGCATTTTTTAAATTCACTTTCAGAAGAGCTGATGTGCCTGTGTCGTACTGGTGGCATTTGTTGCATAGTTCTACACAGTATTCCTATTAAGTGGAGTGGGCTGTGCAATACTGGTGTTTTCACTTTCCTCCCTAGTGAAATGAATGCAGGCATAAAGAAAACAGACCAGAATTATGAGAAGATGTTATTTAAGGAGGCTCTGAAGACTGGCTTCTTTGAATTTCAGGTAAGAGCTCTTATTATAGAAAAATAATGCTTGACATTTATTGCTCTCTGTTGGTTTCTTTTGATCCTGATGTCTGTGATCCTTAACCAGACAGCTGACTTGGAATCTGAGTTACATCAAGAAACAAGACCAATTAGGGTAGGCTTAATCTGAAATTATAAAGGTCTGTTTGTGGCATTTTGCAGAGGCCCTGAGGAAGGCACCTGTGATGTTGCAGGAAGCCACTATTGAGAAGAATGTTTCCTGTCCCCAGGTCCTTTTCAATAGAGTTTCTTTTAAGTAATCCAGATAACAGAATTTTCTGGAAATAGTGCTTTTTGATACCCTCCATAAACCACATCCAGGGTGTCTGCAGAAGCATTCTGCTTCACTTAACAAGTTATAGACACTCCTTTCTGTGGTTTCTTTATATGTGAGAATGGGGTTAAATAAGATGAGTTGTATGCATAATGATAGATCATATTCATTGCTCCTCTTTGTGCTTATTTGTATCCATGAGGGTATTTTGGGGTATTTTATCTGTTCTAATTAACACTAAGGTACTTTTTGTAAGGTGAAGTTGCCAGCTGACACATTCACAGGCAGATGCTTGAGAAAAATGCACTACCTCCAATAATCTGTTACTGAGTTCTAAACTTCTTATGTTCTGAAGGCATCTTGGAGCAAACAGCTGGGTGACCTTCCTTTCAAGTGCTTTTCTGTGGCAGTTACTGTGTTAATGGGAGTGATGCTGGCTTTCTTCCAGGCAGCAAAAGATAAATACCGTGAGCTGGCGATAGAAGGGATGCACAGAGAGCTGGTGTTTCGGTTCATCGAAGTTCAGACTCTGCTCTTGGCTCCTATCTGTCCCCACCTGTGTGAGCACATCTGGTCACTGCTGGGAAAGGTACTACTGGATGTTTGTTTTGTCGTTTGATTCAGATCTAAGGTTTAATTGATTTTTAGGCTGGTCAGACTTGTAGATTTTATTTGTTTGCAAGTAGGGGAAACATCTGTCCTATAATGATAATTATGAGTTGCCATGACAGGATGTTGTGTGTGGCAGCAGGTATGTTGAGTTAACCTGTGTCTTTGGTTACTGTAATGATACAGCTAACTTTAATGTAAGTCACTTTGACTAACTTCACACACGGAGGTGGTCTAAAATCAATCTGATAACAGAATATTCCTGCATCTGTGCATGGAACAGCTTCTTTTGTGCTACCAGGTAGACTGGGGAAATGAATCAAGTGGAGTTATGCATCTGTGGGGCAGGTGTGCTTGTGTATGTAGCACAAATAAATGCACATTGGCTGTGTTCTTACTCCTTTACAACTGAGTAATGGATGAGTGCTCACTGAGGTTCATACTGCCTGAACTTCTGTTTCCAGTTGAGCTGTACATGATTGAAGGACCACCAGATACATGCACTGAGATAGAAATGCACAGTAACTTCTTCCTTTCTTAACAGCCTGATTCCATCATGAAAGCCTCCTGGCCAGAAGCTGGCCCTGTGGATGAGATCTTAATTGGCTCTTCTCAGTACCTCATGGAAGCAGCTCATGACCTCCGACTCCGTCTCAAGGGCTACATGGCACCTGTGAAAGGAAAGGTGATGTGAAATGGGTCATCTGAGTGTGCGCAGTCGGTGATTCTGCATTGCCTCCTCGCTCCTGAAGCTACGTATCTTTTCCTTCCTTCCTCAGAAAGGTGCTAAAGAACCTTCCCAGAAGCCTTCTCACTGCACCATCTACGTAGCCAAGAACTACCCTCCGTGGCAGCACACCACCCTGTTGGTTCTGCGCCAGCACTACCAGGTAGGTGATCTTCCGTGGCTGCTTTGGGCTGCTTCTCTGCTTTATCTGTAAGGAGGCTTGTAAGTTGTAACTCGTTACCAAATTACTTACATGTAAAGTGAGGTAGTTTTAATTTCTTCTACAAATGTCCAATGAATTTTAATGCTTAATGAGAGTGTTCCAAGGTGTGTCGTTAATTCAGCAGTATGTCCTTATTGCTTTTGGCTGCTTCTGAGTAAAAATGGGCCCATGTTCTCTTACATTTGAAAGGCTATAGACTTGTACATGGGTTCTTTCTCAGCAGTGTTTCTGAGGAAATCTTGCTGACCAAGAGATCAATGTTGCCTTGCTGCACAAGCGGGCTTAGAGGTGTTTTCTGCTCCTTAAGGAGGCATATGCTGTTCAGTAAGGAGGTTGCAAGAAATATGTTGAAATGCAATACATATGTCCTAAGTGAAAGAAATTCACTTCTCTGGAAGTGGAGAAATCTGTTTCTGATATGGAGACTGCTGGGGGGCTTTTGCCTTGCTGGTGAGCTGTCACCCTCAGCACTGCAGCTGATACCTTTTGAGTCAGGACTCTTATAACTTGCAGTACTGAACTAGATCAATATTCTTTGTGTGAAACTTGTATTAAACATTGGGAATTCTATAGCATTTCTTGCATCAGCATTAAATTCTGCTGTTCAGTCTGGTGCACTGAATGGGAGTAATGGCAAATACCTGAGCTGTGAATGTAAAATCAGAACAGTTAAGGAAACTAGTGCTTAAATATCTGCTTGAGAGTGGACTTTAAATATGCATTTAAGATGCATTTTATTTGATAATTTAGGTACACTAATATGTTGTTTCAGACAAGATTAAAGAATGGCAGTAGATATCCATGGGTTTTGGTGAATTTTACATTTTAAATGTTTTTAAAGGGATAGGAAAATGATTGTGTGGAATCAGTGATAACAGTCCTTGATGGCATTTTGGTAAAGCATTGAGGATATATGATATTCATGGGAACATGCTGTGGTTTGTACTTTTCCTTCTGATCCTTCTTCTTAATGGATATTCATCAATATTTAGGCCACTGGAGGTCAACTGCCAGACAATAAGGTAATTGCCAGTGAGCTTAATGCCTTGCCAGAGCTGAAGAAGTACATGAAGAAGGTCATGCCTTTTGTTGCCATGATTAAGGTAAGTGTCAGAGTGACTGCTCTCATGTAGAAGAAGGCTGATGTTATCCTGACCTTGCACAAAATATTGCCAGCAGGTTGAGGGACTCGATTCTTCTGCTCTGTTCTGTACTGGTGAGGCCACACCTGCAATACTGCACCTGGCTTTGGGCCTCACAGTACAAGGGAGGCAAAGAGCTATTGGAGGGTTGCCAAAGATGAGCCTTCAGAGGAAAAAGAGAGCACAGAGCAGCTGCTAATAAAGTTTCCTGCATAAGAAAAATCTGTAAAAAGAGGTAGTATTTCATTAGATCAGCTCGTATATTTGCAACTTATCAGCCAAACTTTCAGTCATACAAGCAGATCAGGTCTGAAATGTACCTGTTCTTTTTGTCTTTAGCTTGGCAATTAATGATTCCCTTACATGCAGGGAATGGTTTGGCAAGCTGAGACTTACCCAGCACTTCATCCATGTGCTTTGAAAGAAGAGCAGTAGGTGGCTGCATATAAATACATAGAAGAATACATAGAAGAACACGTGAGCTTAGATTCCCTAGACCAGTGTGTTCTCTGAAACAGATTATTCAGCAGTTCCAGGGTATAAGCAGCATTACTGCTTGTGCTTCCTATTTGTCAGAAGATAAGGCTTTGTGATTTAATAAGGGAAGTAATTCACTGTTAGTGCAGGGCGTCTTGCATGTTACACTGATGAGGGAACCATGGCCATGCTGAGTGTGATGAAGCAGAGCTTCAGAGCAGACAGCTGACCGAGCGTGTGGAAGCAAGAGACTAATTAAATTCCAAAGAGGAAGTTCTGTTTTACTTCAATAAATAAAAAGTGGTTGTTATATTGCTTTTAATACTTTGGCTATTGTTACTGTTGCTGTTGGTTTTCTATACTAATTAATTTACCTTTATGTTAACATATAAAGTGGTTGTTATTTCCCTGCAGAGGACTGTTTTATGACTGTTGTGAACGTGTTCAGCTGTTGTATGCTTGTTCTTTATTCTAAAGTAGGTCATAAGACTGAATTTCATGCTGTGAAACGGCAGTGAAGTGCTGACTTATTGGGAGAATTCTCAGCTCACACATTAAATGGAGATTACAAGTGACAGAATATAAAACACCTTTTGAGTTCTGTATTAAAGATGTGTTATAATTGCTCTTACTCCTCCCATCAGTGTCACCAGCTCCCTGTAGAAGATACCCTGTTACAGGAGAGTTATTGCTTCTGTGCCAGCGTATTGTGCCAGCAGAGAGCTCGCATATTTTAAAGCCTGTTCTTTTCATGGCTAATGTAGATAGATTGCGATTTTGAAGCATCGTCTTGCAGTATTAGATGGTTTTAATCCATTTTTTTCTTCTGGCAGGAAAACTTGGAGAAGAATGGTTCACGTGTTCTTGATCTAGAGCTGGAATTCGATGAGCGGGCAGTGCTCATGGAGAATATTGTCTATCTGACAAATTCCCTGGAGGTCAGTATGTACTGATGCTCTTGTTACTTGGTTCTTACTGGGATAGCTGGGGGATCAGCCTCTTCAGTGCCACTTCTGAAGGGGTGCCTTTCTCTGACCTAACTTACCTTATGTTTTTCAACTGAAGGATTTGGGACATGCAACCCTGGTAAAAGAAGGGTTGCAGTCCTCAGCCTGAAGTCCTCAGACTCTGGCAATGGCACGTGTGAGCTGTAGCAGATTACTTCACTTCTTCAAAAGCTGAATCTGGGCAGGGCTTTTAAAGCTGTTATGAAGTAAAATGGCAGTCTAGAGGAAGTTATGCCTGTGTAGTATGATCATCAGAATACTTAATGGGGGGATGGATAGTTTGGGCAGGTTTATGAAAAACAGCTTGTTTCAAGAGTGAGAAATATCAAAAATACAAACCACAATTTCATTGTTTTCAGTTGTGCAATATGAAATAAAATTGGTCCATTGGATTTGTCCTGTATCAGAGCAAAGTCTAGAGCAAATAATTCCTGTTTTAAAAGTATCTGTACGTTTGCTATCTGTGATAAACTGCGGAAGGAAGGAGATGTCCTGGCACAGCGGGGCTCTCATGCAGGAGAGTGTCAGGATGCGTAAGAACTGAACTGCTGTGTCACACAAAGTTCAGCAGGAGTTGTCACGTTCAGAACCATGGCACAATTACTGTGTTTCTGGGTGAGCTGGTTGCTGGCTGCCCGTTGGCTCTGCTGTGAAAGACTTGGGGTTTACTGTGGGGTTGTCAAGTTGCATGTGAGTGTGCTGTTACTGCAAATGAGCCGTGCTGTTTGTTGACCTAGATTAGGAGGAGTTACCTGCACAGGATGTGCTTTGGCAAGCCAAGGGAAGCCATCCCTCCCAGCTTTGCTCATCTCAGACTTGGAGGATGTGTGTCAGTGTTCTGCCCTCCTCGTTGCCCCCCACACTCTATCCCCAGTGTTAGAAAGGCTGATGAAGAATTACAGCTTGTTGAGCAGAGGACATCAAAGGTGTTGGTGTGAACTTTTTGAAGTGCATGGAGGTCTGGTAACTCCTCTTGTTCCCTCTAATGTGATCAAACTCCTCTTGATTCCCTCCCCTCTCCCTGCCCACCTTTCCTGCAGCTGGATCACATTGAAGTGAAGTTTGCTTCTGAAGCAGAAGATAAAATAAAAGAAGAGTGCTGTCCTGGAAAACCATTCTCTGTATTCAGAACTGAGGTAACCAACAGCAACAAAAAATCAGATGTTCAGATATTGGAGGTCTGAAAAGTGGAGTACAGCCCAACCCACAGATGCCTTTTGAAAGTTTACTCGGGGATGTAAACAGGAATTTTTGCTCTTAACACCCTTCAGAACGGGAAACATTTACTGAAGCAGTTGCTGTTTGTTTTCTATGTATACAGCTGTAAAAGTGACAATTATATCTTGGCCTTCAAGTGCTTCAGATCAAATCTTTCAATTGTGCTGGCTGGAAGGCTGTTATATGAGTGACTTTGAGCATCAGTATGTATGTCGTCTTCAGTCATGTGCCTTGCCTACCACCCTTCAGATAAAGTAGACTGTGTTCTAGCTAAAACATGGGCCAAAAAATAGAGAACTGAGAGCTCTTGATCCCGCTGATCTGAATTTCACTTCTCTGCTGTTATTTAGAGCTTCTGGTGGTGCTATGCTTGCTGTAAGGCATCACAGGCTCCCATGTGAAACTTCATTTGCTGAATTCTATAGTGCCTTAATGTTCTCAGTGCTCTCCTGTTAGTTTACAGTGGGCTAATAAATGGCATTCAGTTGTATCCTTTCAGCTCTGTTGTGGAATTCTGAGAGCACTGGTCAGTAATGCCTGAGATCTGTGAAACTCTACAACAGTAGTAACAAATGTGAATATTTCTAGCTCTGATACTTTTCAACAGTAAAAATTGCATGGATTTTTTCTTTTTTCCTTAAATAGGTCCTAAAAAGTCACATACCCTGCAGCTTATATTCTAAAGATTTGTGTAGGTGTTTCTGTTCTGCCACTGGCATTCTATGCTGTGCAATGAAGGTGATCTGTCTGGAACACTTGGTGATGGTTTGGTTTAGGTGCCATATTTCCTCTGAGCCTTGAATCGCAAACATGGTGGATCCCTCTTTAATTGCTCATCAACTTTCTTACAGCCCAGTGTGTCTGTGTTTTTGGTGAACCCTCAACCATCAAATGGCCACTTTTCTACAAAAATTGAGATCAGGCAAGGAGATAATAGAGAGACTGTGATCAGGCGCTTAATGAAGATGGACAGAGGCATCAAAGGTAAATACTGGAGCTGACATACATGTGATTTAGGTTAGCAGCTCTGTGCCCACCTCCTAACATTGTGTCAGTGCCGCAGTATGGGTACAGTACAGGTGCAGCTGTGGCTCAGAAAGGTCTCCACGCAGGAGGAAAAAGCTTTCCTAAGGAAGCAGCAGCTGTGGTTTTGTTGAGGAGTGCAGAAAGTTAGAATGGAATAAACCTGAATCACAGAATCACCCGGGCTGGGAGGGACCTCAAGGATCATACAGTTCCAGCCCCCCTGCCTGGCAGGGCCACCAAACAGACACATTTAGATCAGGTTGCCCAGGACCCTGTCCAACCTGGCCTTGAACACCTCCAAGGACGGGGCATCCACAACCTCCCTGGGCAGCCTGTTCCAGGGCCTAACCACTCTCCTTGTAAAGAACTTCCCCCTAACATCCAACCTAAATCTTCCCTCTTTCAACTTGGATCCATTTCCCCTAGTCTTGCTATTGTCAGCCCTTTTGAAGAGTTTACACCCCTCCTGGGTGTAGGTTCCCTTCAGGTATTGAAAGGCTGCAATGAGGTCACCCCGCAGCCTTCTCTGCTCCAGGCTGAACAAGCCCAACTCCCTCAGCCTGTCCTCATAGGGGAGGTGCTCCAGTCCCCTGATCATCTTAGTCGCCCTTCTCTGGACTCTTTCCAAAATCTCCATGTCTGTCTTATACTGAGGGCTCCACACCTGAACACAGTACTCCAGATGGGGCCTCACAAGAGCCGAGTAGAGAGGGACAATCACCTCCCTATCCCTGCTGACCACCCCTCTCCTGATGGAGCCCAGGATCCCATTTGCCTTTCGAGCTGCCAGAGCGCACTGCTGGCTCATGTTAAGTCTCTCATCCACCAGGACCCCCAGGTCCTTCTCTGCCGAGCTGCTCTCAAGGACCACTCCTCCTGAATCACTGTAGGGTTGAATGTTAGTGGCAAACTGGTCTGAATCCAAAAGCTTCTGACAGCAGAGAGATCTTTTCTTTGTTTTCCTGTAACTTGTGTTTATGTTAATGTTTATCTGTCAAACAAAGGTAACCACTGATGGAAGGTGATGCACACAGGCAGGTGTACACGATAACTTATGTAGCAAAATGCATGCAGAGGGAAATGTGCCGTATGCGTAGTAGATGTGTATCTAATGCCCTGCTGCAAGGTGAATATTTTGAGATGGTTGGGAAGAAGTGACTCTTTCCAGCTCTGCACCTCTTCCAGAAGGTGTCACTGTTCTGTCGGTGCACGGGAGAGAAAGGCAGTGCTTGGAGGAAGGCATTCCTGAAAGATCCTGTTTGGTTTTTTTCTGGTCTGCCCAGCAATCTTCTGTTGTGTGAATTTAAAAAGGAATTGTATTTCACAAAAACTCTCCCCTGCTCCTTTCCCCCATCTCTGAAATCTATTCCTCAAAACAAAGGCACTGCTAAGTCATTCACAGCTGACACGAGAACAGAAAGGCAGATGTGCTTGGGACTTGGAGATAAAACAGACAGATGCTGTCTCTGCTACACTTTGCTCTGTGGCCACTGAATGGCATCTTTTGATGGGTTTAAGTCTTTGAGAATGTATTTCCTTGGAGAAGGTCTCTAGCAGTGCCACGTTCGGTGCTGTTGTGATGAGCTCGGTAGATGTGTCCTCATTAGCTGGTGGTTGTATTGCAGATCTCTCTAAAGTGAAGCTGATGAGGTTTGATGATCCAATTCTTGGGCCTCGCCGTGTTCCTGTCCTCGGCAAAGAAGAAGCAGAGAAAACTGCTATTCCAGAGCAGGCAGTTTTCCACATCGACCTGGCTGAGAAACGTGTGTGCGTCACAGAGAGCGGCCTGGTGAGGGACGTTGGTGACACCATTGTGTATCTGGTTCATTGAACTGCCTGTGTGCAGCTTCATCCCTGGCTGAGAGAGCTCATGGAGTGACTTTGGAAGTGTTTGTGACAAAGATGTGGATTTGCTCTTCAAAAAAGAAAAAAGCCCCCCCACAAAGGAAGCCTTTTTTGCATGCGAGTTTGTCTCTACTCTTTAAAATGTAGATATAATGAAATTACTTTTGTTTGGCCCTTTGGGATTTTTGGAAATAAACAATTTTTCCCAAACGTTACTGTGGCAGGTCTTCCTTTCCAGCTGGGCCCTGTGTGCTCAGTGGTGTCTCAGGCTTAACACTCCTTTCTCTCCCAGCCAAACTGGGATGCAGGCAGAGAAGGTGGTTGTGAATCTCCTCTACTAGAGGGGAGAAGTCTCACAGATTTCTGTACTTTGCGTTTCAGTGACTGAACAGCGTGAGGGCATTTACCGTATGGACCATCAGGTCAGAATTAGCTCAGCAGTGGTGAACTTGGCTTTAAAATAAAGGCTAAAACCTGACTTTTTCTCATAAAGGTGTTCATAAATGGCTGCCCCTGTGCCTGGGAGCAGCTCTTCCTGCTCTGAAGCCGTGTCTGAGGTTAGGAGCTGATCCTTGGTTACCATTATAAATGATATATTATAAAAAATCCATATGGAAACCATTTGGGTGATGGGAACGACTGCTCAGCATTGCACATCGTGCTGCAGTACCGTGTTTCTGATGCATGATCCCCTTTTGCTCAGGAATTCGGCTCAGAGTTTATTAATCCCTGCAGGTTCTCCTAGCAGAAGAGAGAATTATTGACTGTGGCAGCAGCAGCCTGTGTGGGATTGTTATTTTGTTTAAAGCAGTAACAGTGTTTCTTCAGTGCCGTCTCCCCCGGTTAGAAGCATTGCCTGACCTTTGGTGTGAGTTACTGGGCACGGGGGTGGGCAGCGCTCAGGGCCTCCATCAGCCCTGAGCAGTGTGGGGCTGTGGGGGGTCAGTGCAGGATCTGCCACTGCTCTGCGTGGCACTGAGTGCTGTGCTGGCTCCGTGCTTCACACAGGGCTTTGGGCAGCCCCGACTTCCCCCCGCTGCAGCTTTTCTGCCACAGGCTGTAAGATGTGTGTCTAACGGGAGCAAGCCTGCCGCTTCTCATGTTTTATTGCTGGGCAGCAGATCCCCTTCTCTTTGAGTGGGGGCTGCGCTGCTTTCCCCCGGTCTGCTATGAGTGGGGTGGGTGCTCAGTGCGTGCCTGCAGCGTGCGTGGGCTCCAGCTTCCCACCCAAGGTTGGGGCTGGCTGTGCATGCGGTGCAGTGGCAGTGCAGCAGCCCTGCAGGATGGCACGCACCTGGCTGGTGCTCTGTGCTGGGCTGTGCCCACGCTGCCCCTCTTCTGCCCTGTGCTGCGCCCCGCCGTCGTGTCCTGCGCTGCTGCAGCTCCCCTCTGCCCTGCGCCGTGCAGTCACTGCTCCGAGCCCACCTGCGGGTCGCAGAGGGCCGTGCTGTCACACGCACAGAAGCAAACCTTCGCAAACTTCACGTGTTTTCAAACCTTTGTTTTTCAGAAATAGAAAACAAATATTTGAAGACGAATACAAATCAGGAAACGAATATCTTTTTGTTTATTGAGTTCATTCTTCTCCTTAGCGGTATGTTAAATTGAAAAAGCCTTTTTAAAAAATGAACTTCACATCATGGAAAAAAATATTGAGTGTTGCTGAATTTGTACAGGTGCCTTTCAACCCTAAGGTAAATGTCAGTGTTGTGTTTGCTCTTCCTGCCCATCACCCAATAAGAAAAGATTATATATACCCGTTTCTAAACATACACAAGTAAAATAGTCCTTGCTGTGCTCCCATTCATAGTAATAAGACTGTAACATTTCCCTGCACCGTTTGCTGGGCTCAATGCAGAAAGACATCAAAATTCGTGGCCTGATGAGCACAGTCAGTTACTGCCTGACCCGTGGTGACTTCAGGAAGCATTCTTGGTCAGGTCAGAGGTTTGGTACAAATGGTCCTTTGTCCACCTGTCAGCAGTGTGTGGCCCCTTGTACCTGAGAGCACCCACAGGGGTGCTGGGGGGTGTGGGACTCCAGCTGTGCAGCTGGGCTGAGTGCTGCCTCTCTGAAATGTGGCCTCTTAGGGAAATACTGAGCCCAGGGGGGGTTGGGGAGGGAGGAGAAAAGAAAAGGAAAAGGGAAACCTAAAGTCTATATAGCTATAATTACATGTGATATAAGTATTTTGCACAAATGAACCTCGAGCCATTCAGCAATGAGTAAGCCCTCTAAAATACTGATAAATACACATGTGGACTCGCTGCTCTGGGGCTGGGTTTTTGCCTTTCTGGGCGCTGCCTTGGTGGCTTAAGGAAAACAAAACAGGATCAGGTCGGGTAATAAAACACTTGGAAGCAGTTCCAGGGCCTTGGAGTGTTGCTGCTGGCAGCCCCTGGCACTGTGCGTGGAGCTCCTACAGGGGTTTGACTTCAGCCTGGGGCTGGGAGGAGCGTCCTCCACCCCTGTGAGCCTTCACCCTGCAGTGCAGCATGCAGCCCAGGTGCTGTGAGGAGCTGTGTTCACCCTCACTGCAGTGTGGAAGTGGTGGAAGGTGCGTGCAGTTGGGAGCAGCTTGACAGCACTGATTAGAGCTGTTGCTGTAAGCGGCGCCCTGTTTTCAGCTGTCTCTCCCTCCACATTTTGGGTGAGGGAATAGCATCAAAGCAGTGACACCCTGTGCAAGGAGCTCTGGGATTTGTCCTAGGCTGGCCTCCTGCTCTTACCAAAGCACCTGCTCCACGCAGTGCCTTTCCCTGTCACTGCCCACAGCTGTTCACATGCAGTGGCAGAGCCTTTCCTTCCCCCAGCAGCTGGATGGACGCTCAGCAGTTGCCATCACCCAGAGGGTTGGGAGCACTGTGTGAAGTCTCAGCACCACACAGCGGGCTGCACAGCACTGCAGTGATCTCTGTGCAGTGCTGCCTGGGTGCTGTTTGTCCTGGCAGAGGGGAGTGGTGTTCTGTGGCAGTGATGTTCTGAGCAGGCGCTGGTAGGGGTGCTGTGTGGCTGCCGTGTGTGCTAAATCGCTGTCATGGGTGGCCTGGGGCACAGTGCAGTTCTGTTCATCTCTGGACGTGTCTGGGAGAGGGGCAGTTGTTCCTGGCTGTAGAGCTGCCGAGGTTTCTGGTTTATTTTTAAGGGGATAGGAGGAACCTTCGGCGAAGCACTGGTGTTTGCTCTGGGCTGTGCAGTGACACTGAGGGCTGAGAGCCGTCCTGTTCTCTGCACTGCCCCTTGTAGCTGAGAGCAGCGGGCAAAGGACGCAGTGCTGCTGGTTGTGCTGCTGGAAATCCCTTTCTGCTGCGTAAAGAGAAAGGGTCTGAGAGAGCCAAGTGCAGGGCTACGGGATAACAGACAGTAGTGGGTCCCTCTGTTCCAAATGAAAGCCTCCTTTGCTGGGGCTGCTCCAGGGCCGTGGTGAGTTTTGGGTCGCCAACAAAGCTAATTCCACGGGTTTGGTACGTGGTTAACGACGGATGTGATTTTACAGCAGTTTTGGATCCGATCTTTGCTGTGTCAGATGGGCGTGGGTGGTCTTGACGCCAGCGAACAGCCGGAGCCCCGTCCTGCAGGAAGGGGACATTTTCTGCTCGGATCCCCGGGGAGCAGCACGCAGCGCTGTTCTCCCTGTGCCCGTCCTCCCCTCTCCCGCTTCATCCCCGCTCCCTGCACAGAGCAGCCGCTCCGTGTCACCCCCACCCGGCCCAGCGCAGCTCCTGAGCCCAGGGCTGCTCGGGGGTCCCTGAGCTCCACCCCGCCCCCAGGAGGGGCTGCGGGCGCTACCTGTCAGTTGGCGGAGACGCTGCTGTAGCTCTTCCTGACGGGGAAGGTCAGCGGCGCCGACAGCTCCAGCGATGCCGCCCGTGGGTGCAGCGCTCTGCGGGCGTGCAGGGGGCTGCTGCCCAGGCGTGGGGAGGGCAGTGCGGGCGGCTCGGGGCTGCCCTCGGGCGGCGGGGGCTCAGCCGTGAGCACCGCGTCGGTGCCGCTGCGGGGCAGGCGCGGGGAGGGCTGCGGGCCGTGCCGCTTGGGCGGCGGGCTGTGGTTCTGGAACCGCACCGTCTTCACCTGCTGTAAGGAGAGCATCGTGTCACCGTGAGGGGCAGCGCGGCGCCCGCCTCGAGCACCGGGAGCCCCCGGCGCTGCTCTGTCAGCCGCGGACCTACTGGGTGCCCCGGGGAGGGAGAGCTGTCATCGGGGCAAGGGCAGGAAGGTGTTCCCTTTGTCCTGCTCTGCAGGGAGCAGCCCAGTGCAGGGCTCGGCACCCAGCTCTGGTGTTTGCTCTTTCGGTACCCGAGAGATAAGGAGAAAGTACGTCTCTGAAAGAGCAGTCAGGCGTGGGAGCAAGCTGCCCAGGGAGTGGGGCAGTCACTGGCGGTGGTGGTGCTCCAGAGCTGTGGAGATGTGGCACAGGGGGATGTGGTTGGAGGTTGGTGGCACTACTGGTGCTCTGGGGGTCGGGATCGTTCTCAACCAAAGCCGTTCTATGGTCCATGGGCATGGTGGGGGTGGGTTGGGGTTGGACTTGCAGATATCAGAGGTCTTTTCCAGCCTTAATGGTTCTGTGATTCATGGGGACCTCAGTGAGATTCATGCCTCATATAAGACCTCAGAAAGCCTCAGTTTGATCACTGCCACTGAACCAGTGAACAACGGCCCCCTCTGAAGGATACCCTGCAGCACCTCGCCTTTCTGAAGGGCTTAATTCGATCAGCAGAGTCAGCAGCACCAATATCTGATGGCTTAAGGCAGGCACCACCCCCAGCAGCACCCATCAGCCCGCGGGCAGCACTCTGTACCTTGTCGCTGCTGTTACGGGAGGTGTCCGGCTTCACCAGGATGGATGGCGGGGCTGATGCGGGCGGCCGGGGCACCGACTCACTCTTTGCCAGAGGCTCCGTGGTGTCCAGGATCACCGAACTGCAGACAGATGGAGTCCTGCTTTCCCCTCCTCTGACTGTGAGCGCTGGCAGGGCTTCGTGGGAGAAGATGGGCCTCGTGCCCATCTCGGCTGTGCCGACAGCAGGGCTGCTGTGCGGTGAGCTGCCAGCATGTGGGTACGGCTGCAGCCCGGCCGTGGGAACACGGCGCAGGGAGCTGGCAGCCTGCAGCCCTGCCTGCCCCGGCCTCTGCAGGGACCCATCTGGGGGCGAGAACAGGGGAGGGCAGGGAAGGCTGGTTAGCGGGGTCCCAGCGGGAAGGCGCGGAGCAGCTGCATGCAGTGGGGACAGACAGCCCTGCAGGACGTACTCCCAGCACTGCCCGGCCCCGCGTGCTCCTGCACTGAGCCCCCCGAGGTGCCATGGGGGAAGCAGCACCCCGCAGGCCTGGCGTTTCCCATCCTCTGCCGTTGTGCTTTTGGCCAAGCACATCTGTAAGTTTGCACCCGAGGCCTCCCCCGTGGTTTGCTGCCATTGGTTGCTCTGCACTGGCTGCTCCACCTGGCAGCTGCTTTCCAGGCTGCAGCACTGGAAGTTGCACACTTAATTTCCTTGGCAGTGCCTCGCTGTTTACAAGATTGATTTTTTAATAAGAGCCACCACAGGTGCGTGAGGTTCTCTACAGCAAAACAGCTTTTAAGTCTAAAGCCTCTGACAGCGGCTCTTGCAAATGAGCCAGGCCCCAGCCAGCATCGCTGCCCATCTGCACCCCGACCTGGAAGCGTGCTGTGGCTGCTCAAACACATTCAGGAATCTGTTCCAAGGCGGCGTGCCTTTCCACCTGCAGCCTATTCATGACTTCATGCATCTTGGATATTTCCATGCTGTAAAACTTTGCTCCTGAAATAGAATTATTCTATTCTCTTGCTCATCCTTCCTGTGCTTATTTCTAATTTTACTCTATTCTCTTCGAGTTACCAGAATATGAGAAGTGTTCAGAATATAAGCTCACCAGCACTCCTACAATGGCACTGCTGAGTTTTACCCTTTTGTTCTGAGCTTCTTTCTTGATAACTCTTGATAGATAACTCTTGATAATGCCTTAATTTAACCTTCTGTAAGCGCCTGTGCACGCGGAGCTCTCAGGGTCCTCTGTGACAACCCCCAACCTCTCTCCGGAGGACCAAAACCAACGCAGCTCCAAGTGCTGCCTGCACAACCGGGGCTCGCGCTCCCCATAGCAGCGCGTTGGCAGCACCTCGGGGATCCTTCACCCATCCCAGGCAGGGCCGCCCTGCCCACATCACGGCGCCCACCCGCACTCACTCTTCCTGGTGCCGCCGCGGCCGCGCCGCAGCACTGCGTGCCCCACGGGCAGCGCGGCCTTCAGCGCGCGGCTCTGGCGCTGAGCGCTCTCTGAGGCGCTGCCCTGGGAGGACACTGAGGAGGCCGACAGCGTCCACGAGGCGTACAGCGAGGGCAGCTTCGAGTCGGGCACGCTCGGTTTCCTGTTGGCAAAGGAGCAGAACGTCAGCCGGCGGCCGAGGAACGCGGCGCTGTGTGCAGATGGAGCTCAGCGCGGTGAAGCCCCCCGGCTCCGTCCCGGTGAGGTGGGGTCCGTGCGGACACCTCCCTGCAGGGCTGGGCACGGCTGCTCCAAATAATTCAGTGCGAATCCAGGGTGAGGTTTCCTGACGTCGCCCCCACGTCCCCTTTGCAGACACTGTGCATTGCGAGCCCACGGCCAGGTCTCTGCCCAACCTGGGTGTATTTCAGGGAAACTGAGGGCACAGACAATTTTTTCTCTCGCCTAAAGTAAGCGTATATTTTAATGGTATTTTAATGCTCTTCCTAATGCATTCACTCAGTTATATACATGGCTTCCAGCATTTGAACGCCTGCTCTAAAGGCAGTGACATCACCGCAGGAGCAAGGAGGCCACGTCCTACAGATCCCCACCCCTCTGCTTTGGTTCCATGCAAGGAAAATCAGACCTGAGGAGGGGAGCTCATGGGGCGCTGCTGTTACTGCAGACATGACTCTCAGGGAAGAGCCTGCCTGCGGGGTTTGACCAGAGGGGATATGAATAAAAGGAGGGCCAAGAGGACTGAAGAAAAGTAGGTCTTGTCGCAGCATCTTTCTCAGAAGCAGTAGGCAACCAGCCGAGGGCGATGAGCAAGGAGAATGCTGCTGTGCCACCCTACCATGCAGGTGCCCCCTGGCATGAGGGATGGAGGACTAACGAGCACCTGGCCTAAAGCAAAGCACAAGGAGTGCAGATGTGTGCTCTGCTGGGCAGTAGCAGCAGGAACGGTCAGAAACTGTCTCAAATCTTCCCAGTACTGTACCTAAATTCTTCCACACCCCTACAACAACCTTCAGGGTCAGCTGCCCCCCAGCAGTCCGTGCAGCTCCTGCTCAGAACTGCAGACACCCATGCACAGCCCAGCCCCAGGCACACGGCCCCGCACCCCAATGGCCCTCCTGCAGGCAGGAGCCCAGGGAGCAGCTGGGATGGGAGCAGGGATGGATGCAGGGCGGGGTGCTGTGTGACCCCCCAGCATGATTCACATTACGTACATGTTGGCTGAGAGGTGATGCTGCAGGTGGGGCAGAGTGACGATGGCTGCCGAGTGCCTCAGTGATCCCGGAGCAGGATAGTAGGATGCACTGACCTACCGAGAGGAAACAGAATGCAGTATGTTAATGTGAAGAGGGGCTTATTTTGGCCGCTGGAGAAACCACTGAAATCACTGGACAGGCCTCACCCATGCTTCCAAAAGACAAAAAGAGACACAGAACCTCACTGAGTTGCAGATGGATCCAGCAAATGAGGCACAAGGTCATTCAACGAGCACAGACTTTTCTAGGGAAGATGGACCCTGCCCTTGGTCTTGAAAGCAAATCTTTCAAACCGCAGAAGCAAAACAATTAAATTTGAACTCCCTGAGCTGTCCTGGCTGGTTGCTGTGGGTGCCCAGCAGTGCAGCACAGGATGAGTGGCACCAGGACGGCGCAGCAACGTGCTGTGCTGCTGCTGGAGTTAGAAATGGGGAGAAAAAGGGAAAGAGAGGGAAACAATTTGTCTTCTTAGAAGACAGTGCTTTAGGGAACAGCACAGGGACCCACTGTGAGGCACCTGTTTTAGAATCAAGTTACAGTCAGTGCTTCTCAGTGGCACTTAGGAAAGTAGGGTTCACAGCCTACAGAGCAGGACAGTAACAACATTTCAGGCAGGAGACAGTAAAGCATTGTAGGCTGGCACTGCCCATACCTTGAAGCACACAGTGCTGTGCCTGGAAGCACAGCCCTTCCAGACCTTCCAGCATCCTCCTGTCACTGCCCCACACCGCTCCCAGGGCCTCTGCACCCCTTCTGGAACTGCTGCTTCTTCTGTTATGTTTCTGGGCTCCCACCCCCCCAGCATCTCCCACCCCCCAGCACCACCCCAGCACTGTGGCTGTGTCTCACTGGGCACCGTGCTCACACACCAACCAGCCAATGCACAGCACACAGACCCCTGTGTGTCCCCAGGAGAAAAATGGCTGTACAGAAGGAAGGAAACCTGAACAGGCAGCACATCAACGCATCTGTGCTGCTACTTATGCTGCTGACAATAGCTCACACCGAGACGCTTTTGGTAAAATTATATTGGGGTCATGAGACACAGTACCATTTCAATTGAATTATGGTTCTATTGTAGGGCTTCATTTCCACTCACATAAAAGAGGGCCTGATATCCAGGGCTGTTTGCAGGCTAATGCTAAGCACAAAATGCCTGCTGGGTTTTATTGTGCGGACACCAAACTGCCGGGGGCTGGCTTATTGCTTTATAAAACGTTGGAGCAGCCTTCAGTGTGAAAGATGCCACATAAATCTAAACAGAACCTTTTCCCTCCCATTGCAGATGATCTGTGAAGATCCTCTATTGAGATCTTCAGACGGAGCATGAAGCAGCAATGAGGCTCTTGGCCCCTGCAGCTGGCAGAGGATGAGCTCCCAGGGTCAGCCCGCACCCCTGGGTGGCTGCAGGCAGGAGGGCTGCCCAGGGACTGCCAGTGTGCAGGAGCCATCAGTCTGGAAGCAGAGAGCTGCAGCAGCAGTGGATTCAGGGTAGGGCAGCAACCCCAATTTCCAGGAGGGCTGACACCACTGCTTGGAAGCAGCAGGAGGTGGGGGCACTGCTCCTGCAAGTGCTCTCACACTGTTGCATTTGCCCTTCGTGCAGAAGCCTGCAGCGACCTCCAAGAAGAGCCCAGCAGATGGGTTCTCCCAAAACAGGCACTTCACTCAGGCTTTTGTGCTGGGGCTCAGGACGATGGCATGGCCCATGGGCCCCCCGGCCTCCTCCTGCCCCAACAGGGCCACCCAGAGCAGGTGCCCAGGGCCACATCGGGGAGCTTTGGAGATCTCCAAGGAGGGAACTCCAGTCCCTTACTTTCCATGGGTCCCTGGGCTCTAAGAACTGACCTTCCCTGTTCAAAAGTGTCCCCAGCAGCCTGCTGTGCTGTCATCCCCTGGGCGCTATCAGTGCCACCCCATCACATGCCCTCCATCCGGCCGCCTGCCCCAGCAGCAGCCTCACCTGGGCGGGCGACCCGCGGGGCGCATCCTCAGTGCCGGCAGCGGCCACGCTGGGGTTGCTGGAGCTGATGAGCACCGGGGAGCTGATGCGCAGCGCGGGGCGGTCGGCAGGGGCGTGCACCATGCGGTTCAGCGTGTTGAGGGCCGTGGTGATGGAGAAGGGCCGCAGGCTCTTGCGCCGGGCATCGGGCGCCTTGTGCAGCTCCTGGCCCTGCGCCTTCGGGGAGGCCACGCTCAGCGGTGTGCAGCGGAGCGGGGTGGGCCAGGAGCCTTTGCCGCTTTGCAGGAGCTGCCGTGCTGTCGTGTTTGGCTGCAAGAGACACAGGGAAGGCCCGGGGGGCTGCTGCAGGTCCTCCTCAGCAGCACGGCCACAGGCAGGACGCAGCCAGCTTCATGGGCATCTCTGGGACATGGAGCTCGAGTGCTTCCCTGCCATGCTTTCAGCAACAAGTTCTGAACACCAAATTATCAGTGCGGAGCTGGCAGCCAAATTAAAGCTGGTTTGGAAAACACAGTGCTCACGCAGCTGGGAGCTGCCATCGAGCCCCCATTGCCTGTGGCTTCCGAGCAAGGCTGGAGCCCGCTGTGCCCCTGCAGCCCATGGCACTCGTGGGATGCTGCTACTGAGCAGAGCCTGGCCTCGTACTGGAAGTGCTCGTGGGAAGGGCCCAGCCCTGAGCTTACAGAGGCAACGTTCAAGCAGTATTTCTTGGAAACTGCTGATCACTACAGCATTAATACAAAGGGCATGTGGTGACAGTGTTTTTCACCAGGATGACTGCCAGAGGAATTAATCATGATTTACTGCTGACATGAACAAATTGCAAAACTTGGAGATTCTCACCCACTCATGTGAGGCAATGCGCCCGGCTGGGGATGAATGGCAGCAGCTGGCGTGGGGCAGGGAGCTGCTGCTCAGTGCTGTCATTCTGCTGCATGGATTATTTGTTCATTTCCTTCCTCCTCACTTCTTACAGCGAGGTTTAGAAAGAATCATGTGTGCACATGTACACATACGGGCTGGTCATAGCGTCATTTCTCTGTTCAATTAAACCACAGCCAGAGCCCAACTTCTCTGTCTTCTCTAAGAGCAGAGGGCCCATTAAAGGGCACAGATGGGAGCATCAAAGCCAGGAAGGCCCCGTGCCTCTCCGAGTAGATGCATCGCTGCTCCTCTATGGTTAATTCCTAACCCCTCGGTGGCTCTGTGTGGCCCTGCCTGGCTCATTTCTGTTAACGTCAGGCTTAAATGAGTTAAAACAATTTAATTAAATGAAAAGATGTTTTACCAAATATATTAGAGCTTCAAACAGGACGTTCTACTGCTGCCCTTTTATAAAACAGCCACAAAGAGGTGCTTGCTGTAATTATGGTGATTATAAGTGTTAATCCTGTTTCGAGGAATTCTTGTTGGTGCCACACTCCCACTCACAGCTGCACCACAGAAGCACAATTTGTGTCCGGAGCGGAGCTGTGAGGGCTCAGCCAGGCTCTGCCTGCTGCCCATGCTCTGCCCCCACCTTCCCCACACTGCAAAGTCCTGTGGTGCCACGCCAGGCTGTACCCACCTCCACAAACAGCACGGGGAAGATGCCCACTTTGTCGCCCAGCTTGCCCTCGGCCCAGTTGCCATCGACTCTGCTGATGACGGTGATGATGTCTCCCTGCAAGGCAGAGCGCTGTTAGCGGGCGGCTCGCCCCACATTTCACAATGCTGCACCTCAGTGCTGCTCCCCTGCCAACCCTCTGCTCCTTCTGGTGTGTCTTTGTTCCCAAACACAAGTCCTTACTCAGCACAATGCTCAAGCATGGATTTTGTTTAAGGGTGCAAGTGTGGCTGATTGCGGACATGGGCACGAGCCTGGCGAAGGGGGTGTGAGGCACAGAGGTGCTGTTTGGAGGCTCCCGCCTTGTGGAAATGTCTCTGCAATCACCATGCCCAGAATGAATAACAGAAATGGCATTTTAGCTCCAAACCAAGCAAAAGGTCAGTGTGAGTGGTGGGGCAGTTGGTGTCACACTGCCACAACCCTCAGCCCATTACTTCAGGAGCTGAAAATGCCCGATGCTATTGCAGTGCAGGTGTTGGAAGTATGATGGCAGGGGTGGGTGGCAGGTGGGGCGACGGGCAGGGGTGGGGTTCTTCCCAGTATGGGGATGCTGCCAGATCAGGGACACTGCAGGGCTGCAGGCAGCCACAGGAAGATGGAAGATCTTTGAAGGTCTGCATAACAGCAGCTCTGCTTCTAAAGAATGAACTCAAGCTGTGCTGCACAGCAGGCAGCTGCAGCTGGAGCACTGGAGCAGGTATCCCAGAGAGGTTCTGGTGCTCCTACATGCAGTGCTGCTCTGCACTGCTTCTCTCCTCTGGCTCCTCTTCTTGGTCAGGAGGCACAGGGAACTCTGGAATCTTTGACTTCTTGCCTCGCATGCACCCCACATTCAGCCCTGACCCGCTGGAGCCCAGACCTGCCCCTATTCCTCTGCTTCCAGCTGGCCAGAGTGCAGGAGCATCTGTGCTGTGCTGGGGAGGGATGGTGGCTTCGGCAGGGACACTGCTCCCTCCAGGCACCGCTCTCTGCTGCGCTCTGCACTGCCTCACCTCCTTCTGGCAGCACAGGGACAGCTGGCTGCTGGGAGGTGCAGTTGCACTGAAAGCCATATCCTCTAGCTGAGAGCAAACACAAGCTCTGCAGACTTTGGGGAATGAAAGGAAATACAGGAAAAGTTCAGGTTCTGCTCTGCCCCGTGTGCCTCCAGCCTGAATGTGTCTAGGCTGTGTGAGAGAAGTGTTCTCAGACTTGCAAGCGATTTTCTTTGATAAGTCAGTGGGTATCTTTTTAGGCTCTCTTTCAGTGACCTGGAGGGAGAGCAAACTGCCACCAGCAGCTGCTGCTCATCAACTCCATCAGTCAAACCGGGGCCTGAAATGGCTGCTCAGGGTCGCGCTGCACTCTCCCAGGATGCTCTCATTCTGTGTCCGTGCTCCCCCCCGGGGAAAGCCACTGCTGTCAGTGTCTGGTGGGGCTTGGAAAGCCTCCTGGCTCTCAGCGTAGAGCTGCTATGATGCTACGAGGCAGCAGAATGCGATGCAATCTAAAGAAGAGCACCGGCCCGGCCCGCACCGCCCAGCCCCCGCAGGGCGGTGTTACCTTGCGGAATGACAGGCAGTCGTTGTTCTCACTCCTATCCCTGCTCCTCAGGTCGAAGTTGTAAAGAGCCCTGCAGAGGGGCGGCGGCAGCGGCAGCTGTTTGATGACCTGCACGGAGCTGGCTGGGAAGACCCCGCTGACGCCGTTCAGCTCCCCCAGGTACCAATTCTGGTCCAGCTGCCGCAGCAGCACGATGACGTCCCCCTTGTTGAAGCGCAGCTCCCCGGGGTTGTGCCCCCGGTACGAGAACAGCGCTTTGGCTCGCGGCACCTGCGGGACGAGGAACAGCACAGAGCTCAGCCGGGCAGCGGCGCCCAGCAGGCACAGCTCCGCAAGTATTTGTCACTACTGGGACAAGGCAGAGGGATAATAAGGCTGAAGTGTGCATTTGTGCGGCCGACTGCCCCCCTCCTTTCTCGATGTCTTTTTCTAATGAATTCGAGCTCCAAAATACTTCTAAATGTGTATCCATCCAGATGAAAAGCAGGCTGAACTTGTCTGAGAATATTAAGGAACAATTAATGCCTTAATGTAGTCATCCCATGGGATCCTACTGCCTGCTGTAAGTTCCCTTCTAATAAAATCTCTCTGGAAATGAATTTGGGCATTTCTGCTCTGCTGTGGCCAGAGGTGACAACAGCTGTGCAGCTCCCAGCAGCTGCCACCTGCAGTGCCCAACACCTTGGGGCTGGGGAAGAGCCCTTCAGATTTTGGTCCTCAATCTGGGTTACAGGAAGAGAAGCTTCTTAATGTTACTGTTGTCATGGTACAATATGAGAAAGGAGAGAGATGCCAGAACCAGCAGATGTGAGGGACCTTTAGCATCCTGACTGTCATTGAAATAAACCCATAAAGTTCATTTAAAATAACAGCCTTCCTGACCTTTATCCACACCAGAAAACTCAATTTAACACAAAAGGGAGCAGACCATTGCTCTGAATGAAGGCAGGACCACCCTGGCTGTGATGCTGTGGGGAGGGGGGGGGGGGGGCTGGCAGCTGAGCTGCAGCAGGTGCTCATCCTGCAGTGTGTCTGTGCTCTGCTGAGCAATCCAAGATGTGCCTTTGGAAGTCACTGGAAGGCTTGTTTTTAGTGCTGTGGAGGACTGATGGAGATCCCTTGAGCGCAGTCCTGTGTCCCACAGCAGCACATCTGAAAACGACGGAGCAGCCCCTGTTTGTGCTTTCAGTTCTTTGTAACGTTGCCAGGCTGTGTGAAGCACGGAGCGAGGCAGCAAGGCAGAGCTGTGCTGTGCCCATGGCTGGAGCTGCCGGCTGCTGCCCTCCGCGGGGCTGCTGCTAGGATGGCAGCACTCAGAGCTGGGGGACCAGCATCCTCCTGGGGCATTGGTCACATAACTCTGCTACTTTAGCACAGGCTGTGTTTGGACACCGAAGTCCCATCACTTGTCAGGTGAGCTCCAGCTGGGCTCACATCAGCTCCCCAGAATGGTCCCCACACCACCTGCCCAGCCTGAACCCCTGAGAGAGCAAGAAGGGGAGGAGAGAAACACAGCACTGTTTTTTTGGGGTGACCAAAGGAGCATAGCAAAGGATTGCAGTCTGGGGAAGAGAACATCTTCCAGTGCTCCCAAATGCTGACAGGAGGAGAAAGGAACCAGGAGGAGAAAAATTTTATGTGCTGCATTTTCTTCAAAGCATTTGGAACAGGAAGCAATTAGTTTAATGTTTTGTTCTAATTGACTCGTCTGTTAATTTGCAGTAACAGTAAACACATGCACTTGGCTTAGTAACACTGAAAGTGCATTGGTGAAAAAAAAGGGAAATCATAACAACCAAATTCAGGAGAACTTCACTCAGCCATCCCCACTCAGTGCCTGGGCTGGAAGTACAGAACCAGCAGTGCTGCCCAAGGAAACACACTGCAAAGGCATCGCAGCGCACGGCCCTGCGCAGCACAGGGATCATGGGGCACACAGCACCAGGCAGCCCAGCCATGCGCTGTGTCAGCCCAGGACACAGCACGGGGAGCACCTGTGGTAGGAGAAAAACTAAAGGACCCATGCAAACTGCGGAAGCAGGCGTGTAGAGGAGGAACACAAACGTCCGGGATGATGAGAGAGTGGTTGCACAGCAAAGTAAGGCCAAACATAAAAGGAACCGAGAACAAGTTATGGAAATGTATTGAAAATAAGAGAAACTCTGAAATGAAATGCAAACCTGTTACTACAGGGAAAAGTCAAACAAGTGACGGTGCTGAGAAGTCTGGAATGTTCTTCCTTCAGCAAGAAGAAGGGTGCTGAGCGGGATGGGATGGGGATGTCTGTGCAGAACTCAGCCCTGGGGGGTGAGGAAGGGGTCATTACACCCTGAACAATTCCTGCTCTTCTGCAAGAGCTTCTGCAAGGCAGAACTGCTCCCAGAGGATGGGAACTTGTTGCAGAACTCGTGGATGCAGACATCTGATTGTTAATGTTAATTCTTCTATGCTTCTTTGGCATCCCAAAACTCTGCAGAATTTTGGTCTGTTGGGGGACACCCACAGCAGGAGCAGCGCAGCACCTCTCTGCCCTCTGTGCTGTGGGTGACCGCTCCCACCTGATGGATTTGAGGCTGAGAAGGGAGAGAGAATTGTTTAATTATTTTCGGCATCTGGCATCAGCTGTGCCAGGCAGTCATCCAACACGCCTGAGTCTCCCTCCATAGCAAACAAAGACACAAATTGAATACATGCATGCAAGTGTAAGGGAGCGTTTCAAAGCATCTCACAGCTGGCAGAATTGTGCGCAGTCATTATCTTCAGTGGGCTCGTTATAACCTCCTCATATCGACAGTGGGTGAATGTGGGCACGTCCTCACAGCGCTGAGATATCAAGAGGAACGTTGGGCTGCTGGGGTCACGGGGGAGGCACGGCTCGGTGCTGGGATGGGGTCCGGCTGCTTGCAGGCAGAGGCAACGCACGCCCCGCTCCCGGCGCTGGCGCCGTGTGCCCGGCAGCACCGCCTGTGCCGGGCGCCGCGGGCGCTGCCTGCGGAGCTGCCGCTGCATCCGGGCCGTGCAGCGATATTCTCACAGCACTCGGCGGCCCCGTCGAGAGGAATTTCTGGGATAATCTGTGCCAGGAAGAAATCCAGCCCTGGGCATCCTCCGGCTCCGCGCTCCCCCGCTGCAGCCTCCGGGTTGGCCGCGCGCGGTTCGGGGCAGCGGCTCGTCGTGCAGCCGTTGGTTCCGCAGGGCTGCGCGCAGCGCCTCGCGCCGCTCCCGGCCCGTTCCGTGCAGGCGGAGCCGCGCTCCGCGGAGGCCGATCGCCGTCAGCGCCGCGTCCCAACCGCGGCGGGCTTCGCGCGAGCCTCCAGCGGGGCGCTGCCCGCCCTCGGGTGCGACGGACGAGCCCTGCCCGTCCGCTTCGTGACGGCGCGGTGCTCGGGGCTCTTCGGGATCCAGCCGGATGGAAGGAGCTATTTGAATGCAAAGTAATTGCCATCGCGATTCTGCTTTTCGGCGGAGGAGATAACTCCCGCCTCTCGCGCGGAACGAAGCCATCCGAAGCAAACCCGTCGCTCCCGTCTCCTCGGGTAATTACGTCTGAGGGCTCACACAGCTGTGGTTTCTGAGTTCCCCTCCCAGGTCGGCTCCCACCTGCCAGGTGCCAGCAGCCGTTCCCAGCCAGCACCAGGCCGGGTCTGCGTTCCTGTGGGGCACGAGGGGCTGCAAGCATGGGGGGCTGCAAGCACAAGCCTGAGGCCGCAGCCAGGCATGGGAACATGGCCCACAGCTCAGAAACTGAAGGGCGAGTGGGGATGTGAGGAGGGGGATGGAGCAGCCTGCACAGCACGAGGGGCAGCAGAGTGGGGAGGGCAGCCGTGTCCTGCAGGCCCACAGCCCTTGGGATCAAACCCCTTGCGAGCTGTGTCTGCTGTTGATGTGGCTTCAGGCCACAGGGAGGAATGGGAAATGGGGACAGTGATGACGGGAGGCATAGAGCAACCTTTATCCAGGGCTCTGCAGCAGTTTGTGACTCAGAGCCGCCGCTCCCGGCCCTGGGGCTCTGTGGAGCTGCCACAGCAGCTGTGGCAGAGGACAAGGCCATATTAGGCTTCACCTGGCTGATATAAAGCCACAAGAGAGGTTCGAGGTGAGCAGAGCCGGTGCCAAGATGCAAAAATGCAGGCGTTCCACCTGCGCCTGGCCTCATTTCAGAGCTGTGCTCCTCGGTGCAGACAGAGCTGGCAGTGATGTGGGGCTGAGGGCTGAGCTGGGACCCACAGCTGGAGCAGGACCAGGGCTCTGCTCTGTCTTTGGGCCCCCCGCACCACTGCTGTACATGGCTGCTCTCAGCTGGCTGTCGGTGCTGCAGTCAGCACGCTGCAATGGCAGCTGCACTGCGTGTCACGGCCTTCAGCTGCATGGAAAACAAATGTGTCAGCCCTCAGCATGCCCCAGCATGACGTGCTGCTTTGGGACCACGTGGCCCTGCCGTGCCTGCCTGCCATGCGGGGAGGAACCCCAGCACTGCTCCTCTCCTCTTCCCACCCGTGTGCGTCCCCGTTGGCTGCAGTGCTGCCAGCTGTGCTCACCGGGCCGTGGCGGGGCAGTGCTGTGCAGCAGTGCCAGAGCCGTGGAGGGGCTGAGGCGGCGGCTCTTGAGGCTGCAGGAAGCCAATGTCTCCGTGCCGTGTCCTTGCCTCTCGTTAAACCTGCCAGCACCCCTCACTTTTCTTTTGCCCTGCAATGGCAAAGCTTTGCTTTCGTGTTATTTCAGCAAAGTGCTCGCTTAAGGATGGTGCATCTCTCCATTCCTCTGTGACCTCTGCCTAGCAGATGCTTTGGTGGTAAGTTTTCAGCTACATGTGACGTGTGATGCGCTGCCCTTGGCTGACCTGTGGGCCAGGCCTGGAACAATCACTGCCCACATGCCCTTGGCTGCACTCGCTGTAGCCCAGGCCTGCAGCCGGATGAAGGAATTGCTCTCCTCCTCTGTGCTTCCACTTCCAAAAGGAGTCTGACTGCCTCTGAAACCAAGGTATGCATGATCCCAGCAGATGTGGTTTCCCAGTAGGCAAGCTTGCTCTCCCTTCCCTGCAAAACCATTCGGAACTTCTGGGTTCCCAGTTGTCCTGAACCCAGAGGAAAACCTCATAAGGGATCTGATTTCCACAAGAGAGATATTAGTCTCTCAGAAATAGCACCCAAGCTGTGTTCTCCTTCCTGGCATCGGTAGAAGAGGGGTCTTCTAGGCCAGGAATGGAAAGCTGGGCTCAATCACCCACTTACAGGTCATAAGGAAAATGTTTTCTTATAAATTTGTCATCACTCAGTTGTATGGTGCCTCGCACAGTTCAGTCCTGAGGCTACGTGGAGTTTGAGTACCTAAAAATTAGTAACAGCAGAGCAAAGCTCTGCGCAGAGGGACGAGCACTGCAGGTTCCCCTGTGAGGAGAGCAAAGGAGAGGTAAAGCAGAGTGAGAGATGGCTTGGCCCGAAGCATGGCACTGGTATTCTCACTGCCTTGAGCCGTGCTTCTCTTGGGCACTGCTGAGCTTCGCCCTGCAGAGCCAGTGTGAGCGTGCCTGTCGCAGTGCCCGTGCCAGGGAGTGCAGCACACCCCATCCAGGTGCTGAGCTGCGTGTGCCCGAGTGGCAGCCAGGTGACGGCGGGCAGCGGCGGCGAAGAGCCTCAGACTTTCAGCCTCCTCGCTGACCACGGCGCTTAGAGGTGAACGCGCTACCCTGCAGAAATCCTGCTGTTCTATTCCTGACTTGCCATCTGAGTCTGACTCATTGCCTTGGTAACAAATTAAAACACTTTCATGTATTTGCAGCTCAGCACCTCATTTTGTGGAACCAGGGAAACTGGCTCCTGCTGCTGTCCCGGTGCCCTGCACGGAGCGGCCCAGGAGCGCCCGGCCCCGCTGTGCCTGGCTGCTGGAGGCACACAGTGCTGTGTGGGCTCCGCATGGGGAACCCAGCACCCTGCCTTCCACATGGCTCCACGGTGCTGTTCTGCCTGTGGCTGCCTCTGCCCAGGACAGATGGATGCCCTGGTGCCACGCTGACTGTAGCTCCAGCTCTGCTCCACAGCTGAGCACAGTGCTGCTGAATGCAGCTCTCTGGGGTATGCATTGTTGGGTGATGGATACTGGTGTGGCTGACCTCTACTATAGGCACAAGAAGCTAAAACCACGTGCAGAGGAGGAAAAACCATGCAATGGTGAACAAGTATGGGGTAAAGACTGACACTCAGGTCACCCTGACAGGAGCAGCGGAGGTGAACTGGGGCAAATCTCTCCTCCAAGAGCATCACCAGACTCCACGCATAGCAAAGTGCAGCCGTGTGCAGGTGGAAATGGCCTGGGGTAGGCTGGCCCTGCGTGGAGCTGGGCTTCCCCCCGCAGCTCTGCCTGGCACAACAGTCCTGTGACAGCACAGTGACCGGTTCTCCTCTTCCAAGAGGTTTTGCAGTTGGGTCAGAGATGTGTTTGCCCCCCCTGGGTGCAGCCATGAGGGTGGCTCTGAGCGAGGTTTCACCAAGATTCAGCAATCCAAATCCTGTCTGTCAAATTCAGAAAGGAGCAGGAGATGTTTCTGGAGGAGCAGAAAATACCGATTGCAGGCTCTATATATAGTGCCCATGTGAAGGTGGTAACGTTGGAGTGCGATGTATTTTTATCCTGGAGAGCTGTTATCTGCCCATCTCCCACGACGTGCAGGAGGGGCGGCTGCAGTGCGCGGTTCCTGTGGAGAGCAGCAGAAGGTGAGGCAGTACGGTGTGCTGCCCTGCCAGCTGCAGGGCTCAGAGCCCTCGCCTTGCCTTGGCCCCCACAGGTCACTATCCTGCATGGGTTCCAGCTGGGAGTGCTGCACTGCAGCACGCAGCCTCCTGCTGCCCACATGTCCGGGCTGGGGCTGGGCAAAGGGATGCTTTGGTGCAGCAAGGATCGCATCCTGCACATGGTAGGGGCGGCTCCGAGGAGTTCAAAGGATTCAGTGTCAATTATTCGTGCGTTCACCTCCTAGCAAATGCTTTCATTCCTGAGTTCCAGACAGTTTATTACGTGGAGATCCTGAAAATCCAAAGTCTTGTCCTCAGCACAGACGGTGAAGTCCTGGGGCCCAGGCAGACCTCCCTGGGCCGCCTCCTGGGCAGCACCCTGCAGCACTGCCACCTGCAGCCAGCTGGGCTGGGCACTGCACGGTGAGAGGGGAGCTGATGGGTGGGTAAGAGAGAGCAGGGGATGGGCTGCACTGGAACTCCTGGCTCCTCGCAGCACCTGGCCTGCGTGCTGTGCTCCCAGGGCTGCTGTAGCTCTGCTGGGCATGCTGGCATTTTGCACGCCAAGAAGTGCAGATCTTTGGTTTGCTTTGGGGATTTGGTTGGTGTTTTTATCATGCTTATGCGGATGAAGAGCAACAAGCTGGCAAGAAAGCATCTCTGGGAGGCGAAACTTCACTCGAACTTGTGATTTCTCAGCTCCACGGAGTAAAGGAAGTTTATTTATAGATGGTCTTTTCTGTAAAACAAAATGTGTCCTCTCTCCTGCCTTGATGGTGCACCAGGCTGCGGTGCAGCACAGCGTGCGCTAATTTTATTTGCTCTGTAGCATGAAGTGGTGCACATCCCAATGGCAATCAGCAGTCTGCAGGTGGGGGTGGTGCTTCTTTGGAGACCCCACCACCTCCCAGCGCAGGAAGCGTTGCACCGGGGAGCAGCGGGAGAGCAGCAGTGAGGAGCAGGATGCAGAGAGCTGTTCTCTGGGCTCCCAAAATAGAGCAAGCGTTTGTTTGGGGGCGGCTGTCCCGTGGGAGACCAGCCTCAGTGCTGGAAGCCCTGCAGCAATCCCAGCACTTCCTGAGCAACTGCCGGATGGCTGTGGCCAATCCAGACAGCTCCCTGTGGGACCACACACACCCCGCAGGGATGGGGACACGATATGCTGCCAGGAGGTGGTGGGGACAGCCACGCTCCTGGGGACTGAGCGCAGTGCCACAGGGGCTGACATCAGAGTGCTCGGGAGCTGCCCGCGTGTGGGACGGCTGGCTTCATTGCTGATAGTGAGTGCTTTTCCCCCGCTTTGGGATTTTGGTAATGGGGTCATTCCAGGAGTGTTAGCAAAGCCTTGAGGATGCTGGAGGAAAAGTAAATCAGTTCAGTTCAAACTTTTCCACAGAAGAAGTCTAAAAATAATCGTGAGCCCAGATTTCTGTATTAGAAGAGCAGTGCTTGTTAAATTATAATGGCAATAATAATAGTAAAAATAGTAGCAATAGCAGCATTATGGACTTTTGCCTTAGCTAAGCTAAGGAGAGATGCTGACTCCAAACTGAGCACAGGGTCCTTGGCTCTCTGGGCTGTCACTGTTTGGTGGCCCTGGCAGCTGGCCCAGGGTTGGACCATGGCAATGCCACCCTGCTGTGTGCTGCCCCGACCCACGAGAGACCTCTGGGAATGCTCTGGGAGCCACCAGCAGGGAGCTGCCATTGAGCAACACCCGCAGCTGTCCCTGAGCATCCTGAGTACCGGTAAAGGAATGTGAAAGGGCTGAGAGGAAAGCTACAGCCCGTGTGCTGCACTCCTTGCAGCGAGCTGCCCTCCAACTGAGGCTTGTGCTCTGCTGTGCATTTCAGGGCCGTGCTGGGTGTTTCCCTGCAGGAAGCCCCAGACCATGAGCTCGGGAGGTTGGCTTGGAGCCCAGAAGACCCTCTGATGGCATTGAGGCCCCTGGCTGTGCGCATCCCCTGCTGCACAGAGCTCACAGCCGGGCAGCAGCAAGGGGCCTCTGTGGCACAGCAGAGACAGATCTGCTGCGGGTCTGCAGAGCTGAGGGGTGCCCTGGGCTGATCAGAGACATGGCACAGAGTAGTGCAGGTGGATGAAAAGGAAATTCAGAAATAGAACCCCAAATTCAGGCAGAGGTAGGCTCCCTTCATAGGTCACATGCCACATCCTAATTATTTCAAAAACGCTTTTGTATTGTTTCAGAAAATGACAGGAACAGCTTACAGCTTTAAAATTAGCTAAGGAAAGCTTCCCTAGATGAAAGTAGAGTTCACTGAATCTCAAAGTGTTTTGCTAGGGACTCAAATGTCCCTTTACCTTCCTCTTTAATTCTGGGGAAACTGAGGTGCCTTTCTCCATCCCTGATAGTTACAGCCCTGCTGTGACTGATCTGATGGCTATCACACCCAGTCAGTCGCCTGAAAGTTAAAGCATCAGAAACGCCCCCTGAAAGTCAGGAGGGACCTGAAAGCTCCAGAGAAAAGCAGCAAAGTTTGTGTAAAGAGGAAGGTGAACTGCGTTTGGCTGAGCCTGGGACTCAGCTCAGTTACTGCTACGATGAGCTCCAAACAGAGAAATATCACAAGGAAACAGCGGCAGGATTTGCAAACAAAAGAACAATCTCTCTTACTCCAAACATCTGTGCAGCATTGCTGGCACCCCGGCGCGCAGGGACAGAGCTGTGAGCTCAAACAGCGACGAGCGCGGGCGCTGCTTACCCCATCCGTGAGGCTCCTGGGGGCGGTGGGCGGCCGGTGCTGGGCGAGCTGCAGACCCCGCGGGGCCCTGCGGATGCAGGCGGGGGAGGACAGGAGCCCCGAGCGCTGCATGGAGCCAAAGCGGGGCGCATTCTGCCCGTACCTGACGCCATCCAGCAGGCGGATGAGCAGCAGGTTGGCCGGCAGCTGCTCGATGCCGCAGAGGACGAGCGTCCTGCACTCGGGGCACCGGAGCTCCTTCTGGGACTTGAGGATCCTCTGCAGACAGGGCTTGCAGAACGTGTGCTGGCACGGCAGCACCTTGGCCGTGGCGTCGAGCTTTTCGAAGCACACCGGGCACTCCAGCAGGTCGAGCAGAGCCAGGTCGTCCATCGTCAGCACCGAGCTGCCGTCACGGCCGTGCCGGAGGCGTCCGCATGGCACAGACACGGGCGTTGGGCTGAGGCAGGCACCCTGCGCGGAGGGGAGGAGGAATCAGAGCAGAGCTCGGCTGCTGGAGCTGTACCGCATCCCACCTACATGGCAAGGCAGCGCCTCACGAGCCCATTTGCAAATGCCTACTTTGCACTCCCATCCAAGCTGTGGTGAGTCAGTGCTGATTCAGGAGCGAGGGGGCCGTGCCCAGCAGCCCCGCGTGGCACCGTGCGGTGGGGCAGGGCGGGCACCGTCCCGGCAGCACCCCGAGCAGCGCCGGCCCCGCTCTGCTCTGCGGGCGCCCGGCGGCACGGCCCGGTGCGGGCGCAGCCCGATAAGATCAGCCTGAGCTGTTTACTCCCGGCTCCGGCTCCAAGCAGCCCCTCGCACACCCATGCACCGCCTCGCTCCCAAGATCGGTCCTAATTAAGCTCTCTGCCTACCGGTTTTGACAGCAGCGCTATAAAAAGCCCTCCGAACAAAACTACGATCCCGTTTTACCTCGGAGGGACGTGGGGAACTCTGTGCCGACGTCCTCACCCACCAGGCTGCCTCAGCTCCCGCAGCCCAGCGAGATTATTCCTCCCACAGCACAAAGTCACTCAACCCGTTCGGCTCCTTCGGGGCTGCGCTGGCTGCGCTCGGGCGGCTCTGGGCTCAAGTCACAGCTTGTGGGAGAGCAGCAGCTCCCGTGTGCTGGCCAGGTGAGAGCAGTGCCGCGTGTGCCGAAACCTCCCCTGGTGACGGTGTGAGAATGTGGAGGCTTGGGGGTGTGAGTTTCTCACTGCTGGGGCTCCCCGCCTTGGTCGTGGGTGCCCATGGCCAGGAACACCCTCACACACAGCTAGGCCAGGGCTGGCCTCCGGCAGTGCTGCTCACAGGCTCTGAGCTGCGGATGCTTGAGCAAGCCAGGGGTGCTGCTGGGGATGGCAGAACCCAGCCTTGTGCTGCCTGAGCAACGCGGCTCCGTGTCCCAGCATGAGTCCCAGTGGTGGCCCTAGCAACCCCAGCTGTGCCCGTGTCCTCCCTGCACAGTTGAGGGGTTGGTGATGCCCAGGAGGGTGACACTCACACAGCCCTCTGGACACTGGGCCACCTCCTCCCGCACCATCTCAGCACAGTTTTCACAGGGGGACAGAGGGATGGGAAGGTGCAGTTCTATGGGATTTATTTTGCACACCTCCATTTCTGGGCGGGCTGGGCCCATCGGGCACACTGCACTCCCAGGCTTTGGCCCAGAGGGATTTGCTGTCCTGCTGGGAGCTCCCTGAGCAGCACCAAGCACTGCTGCAGGGATGGCCGCAATCTCAGCTGTGTGTTTGCGGCCTATGAGTTAGAGGAAAGGACTGTAGATCTGAAGGGTTTATTCCTATCTGGTGCTTTTACACACAGTGCAGTGCTATTGTGAGTGCAGGACACACTTCACTTCTCTAAGGACTATTTCCAGAAGCATTCAGCAGATACAGTAAATGTGCTTCTTTCAGTGATTTTTCCGCACAGTGCGATTTTGTCAGAGCAATTTCTTTTAAATGGTGGCCATTTGGCTGAATTAAACACTGACATCTTCAGGATAATGCACAGAAACAATTACTTCACTCCGTTTCATCTCAGGTCTCCATTTACTTTGGTATTTCTTTGTAGTCTGTCATACGCTGATTCGCGCTTGGCTGACAGGGCACACTTTGTAATGAATGACGTTGAGAACAACATCCTGTGTTAGGCTGCTGCTTTAAAATGCAGTGTGTGACATCAGCCATACTGAGAACAGGTTTTGAAGTCTGGTTTTTGTCGCGTTTGTTGGTTGTTTTTTTTTTTTTACATTTTCTTCTCTATTTCTGTTCTGTGGTTCGTACACATGGTGTATTTTCATCTGACTGGAAAGGAATTACAAAATACTGCGCAGCTGGGAACTGGTGGGGATGAAGCTGAGAGCTGAGTTTGTGCTCGCAGGTAGCACTGCTCTCAGATGCAATTTGTTCACGAGTCCTTTAAAAATTCTTTTAACTTTTCCTAAGTCCTGATTTGAACCAGTTGTGGTCAATGGGTGGGACTGAAAACTTGTATGAGAAGCTTGCACACCTCACCACACATTTCTCCTGCCCATGGTGGATTTCCATGGAAATCTGTGGGTGCTGCACAGGCGTGGGTGAATCACTGCTGCCCTGCATCCCAGCTGGCCCCAGACGCATCCCAGGCACATCCCAGCTGCATCCTGACCACATCCTGGCCAGTCCGGCTGTGCTCCCACTGGGTTCTATCTGTGCTGGCTCTCAAGGCCAGGGCAGGAGCGGGGTGCTGGGTGCCAGGAGCCAGCTCCAGTGTCTGGGGGCTCTCCGAGGGCTGGTCTTCTTTATCCTGAGCAAAACAAGTCTGTTGAAGGCAGGTATAGTGCTGGCAATCTCCTGAGAGCACTGCCATGCTCTGCAGCTTGGGGCAGCCCTTTCTTTGCCCCCAGCAGTGTCCACACAGCTCCCTGCCTGCTGTGCACCATGAGCCCTTCAGGCAGGGGTGGCCGCTCTCCTGCCCAGGAGTTTCCAGTTGCCCTGCCAGGCGCAGAGAGGCTCTGATCCTGATTGCAGTCGCTAGGCTTTGCTGCAATATAAAAAATGAATGATTCCAACACTTAGCATTACACAACTCCTTAAATCTTCAAAGTGCTTTCCAAACACTAATTCAGCTGTGGAACGCCCCTTGGGCTGCGTGTCACCCCCCCACTTTGCATGGAGGAGCTCAAGGATGAGGCCACTCAGCAGACCAGTGCCCAGACTGGGGCTGGGCTGTGCAGCTTTCCTGCTTCTCAGTGTTCAGACGGTCCCACAGAGCTCTGTCATCTGCCTCATAACTGGGGTTAAAGCACAAAGGCAGAGCTGTGAAGCTGCTGGTCCTTCCCTTTCATTTGAGAAGCCTGTGCTTGATGCTGGTGCTGTAATTAGCTCTGGGCTGGATGAGGCCTGTGCTGCTCCTCTGCGGCTCCACTGCTCTGAACCTGTGTGGCAAAGCACAGCCCTGGTGCTGGCAGGGAACCACGCAGTGCTGGGAACCAGCAAGAGACATTCCAGAGGAGCAGCACTGAGGGGCTGTGCGCCCATCTGCAGGAGCTGCAGTCCCAGCTCATCCCCGCAGTCCCCTATCAGCAGCAGCCCTGCACTGAGCAGGGTTCTGTCTGGCCAGGTCAGCCACTGTGGAGAAGAAAAGTGTGGAAACAGCATTTCCTTCCATCGGCTTTGAGTTTCACGTTGTATCTGCTGACCATTTCGAATTCCTGTGACTATGAGACAGTAACATACAGAAGCCCAGGTCAGCTCTGGGCTGCACTCAGTGGGGCCACAGCAATGCGCAGGGTCACAGTGTGCGCGGGCAGCTGGGCACGGACTGCAGCACCTTGCGGGGTCTATAAAAAGCTGCTGTCACCATATACAGCACGGGTGGGTGCCACATGCCTCCTCCTCCAGGAAATGGGGGACCCTTCGTGCTGTTTTTAGATCCTGGAGGGCAGGGAGAGGGGGTGCCACTTGCGAGCAGCTGCAAATTATAGCTCTCATGCTAACAGCTTGTCCTCCTGCCGCCCACAGCCCAGCTCATGGCTCAGTGCCTGTGGGTGGGGCGAGAAGCCCCCAGCCCTGCTCAGGGATGAGGTAACCACGGCGGCCACGTCCCCACGCACCGCTCTGATGCCGCTCACTGCTGTGTGTGCCCTGCGCTGGGCAGCCGCGCCGGGGATGGAGCTGGGTGGGGGCGCGGAGCCGGGTGAGAGGACGGAGCCGGGCATGCAGGCGGAGGCAGCGTGGCGATGGCTTCGTGGTCTGGGACTGGAGTTGCTCTTGGGGTGGGAAGGTGTGGGGGGCCCAAGGAGCTGCCGGTGGAGCTCCATCCCTGCACCGTGCCCATGTAGCGCTGTTGTTTGTGCCCACAGAGCAGCAAGGGACACAAAACTGGGAGCACCACGCCTGCGGCCTGCCACCTACCTGGTGAGGGCCGAGTCTGCAGGTGGTGATTTCCGGTTTTTAAGATGAGAAGAAATAAAAGCTTTCAAGCAGCAATGGACCCGAGCAGCAGCCCAAAAGGCCTTTGAATGTTGCCCTGAGTGCTTCTCAGCTGCTCCTCATGCAGGGCTGACTGCAGACAAGGTCAGGATTCAGTTACCTCATTAAACACAGCTGCCAGGAGCAGTGCTACTGCTGTCCCTCCGTGTTCCCAGGTGCTCCTGGCCAGCAGGATGGCAGCAGATATGTTATAAATGCCCAGTGTGCACAGTGCTGGAGTGGGGCTGTGGCGCTTGAGCAGAGATGGTGCTTCTGTGGGTGCACCTGCTGTGTGAAGGTTGTGTGGCCCAGCCCTGTGCTCTCAGTGCTGCTGTGACTGGAGCTCGGCTTGGCTTTCTGACGTGGGCTTCTGGGAGGTGGGAGCTGAGCATGGGGGGATCCCAGCAGCACTGCCTGGGGCCACCCTGCCTCTGCTGTACACCTGTCTGTGCAGGTGACGGAAAACGAGTTTTGGAAACACAGTGTTTCTGTGCTTGTGGGGAAGCACTACTTCCTTCCCTCTGTGCTGTTGCTGTTCTGCCATTTGCTGCATCTGCTCTGGCCTTTCTGAGCCCTGGCTTTGCTGCACAGCTCCAGTCCCAGCAGCCAGAGGGGTTTGCTGCCTGAGGCAGAGCCAGCCCTGGGAATTTCCCTCTTTGAAGCGCTCTTTATTGGTTTTTGTTTCTTTGTGACTTCGGGACTTTTGTGCATGCTCAGGGCTCTCCCCTCACCCACGCTGTGCCCAGGGCCGAGGCCATCAGCAGGAGCTGTGAGGCTGTGTCTTCCCCTCCCCATGAACTCAACCTGAGCAGTACAGGGCTGCGCTGTGTGGCCCACCTGGAAGCGTGGGGTCTTGTGGAGAGCTGGTTAATGAGCAAGGGAGTGTGGAGCTCTGCCTCTGAGATGCTTTGTGGCTCACTGCTGACACGTTCTCCTGCTACACACAAAAGCTCTGGTCCTGCCCTTTGTGCCACCTTTCCTCAGAATCACTGAAATGCTCCAACTTTCTTCAACACAAGTACAGGTAGCACAGTAGTAGTTAGCGAAGAGAGGAGAGGTGAAACAGGGTTCTCTGAGTGAACTGCGTGCTCCTGTTTGTTGCAGTGGAGCCTGGCTTCTGTTTTTCTATATTGGCCAGAGAGGCAGAAGGTGTAGGGTGGATCCATGTGGACCCAGGAGGCACCAGTGGTCCCAGCACAGGAGCCCTGGGACAGAGCTTGGGATGGATGGCCACAGTGTGTGCCCACTCCCAGTACTGCTCTGACCCCACGTGATGCTGCGAGGTCCCCACAGATGGAGGTGCTGCACATGGGCAGCAGCCCCATGGGTGATCTCTTGGTGGTCAGAGCCACAGTCACCAGGCACCTGCACAGGGTGCTGCAATGTGGCAGCAGATTCCTGCTGTCCCACCGTTCCCTGAGCAGTGCCAGTCAGTGGGCACAGTGCCCATCCTGTCCAAGGCTGCTGCTGCATTTCTGTGGCATGCTGGGTGCTTGCAGGCTCCCTGTGCAGCTCAACGGTGGAGTTTTGCTGATAGTGAGGAAAGTGCAGAAAGGAAGCAGCTTGCCTTTGCTTTATGAGATCAGAGTGATGAGGATATCTTTTCCCTGGGGCAAGGAGAAGGATGGGGCAGTCCCACTGTGTGACACTGAGTGGTGGCAGCTGTCTGCATGGCTGGGTCCCTACGACTGGCAGCTCAATGCACTGCTGCTGGAGAGCTGTGCTGGGTCTGCTCAGCAGTGCGTGGAAATGCTGTGTGTGGCAATGGGATGGGGCTCAGGGCAGGTGCAGCTGCTGCCGTGCTGCCGACAGGCATCCCTTTGGCAGCACAGGGTGCGCCTGTCACTGTGCGGTGCTGGAATGAAGCCGCTGTGCTGCTGTGGGTCCCTGCAGCACAGACATGTGGAGAGCAGCCACAGGGAGCGTGGGGCCAGGCTGAGCCGGGCAGTGACAGCGCTGTGCAGGCTGGGGGGGGGGGGCTGGGCTGCCCCTGCTGCGGGGAACCTGTGGAGCAGCGCGGGGAGGACAGCTTCCTCCTCTTGCTCACAGGCAGTTATGGTTAATGTGGCATGCTGATATTTCCTCATTCACCACCATATTTACTGTGGTAATGCCTCTATCTTCTCCCCCATTAGGTCTCACAACCTTCCTCTTTGTGCATCCAGGGGTGTCTGGGTGCTGGTGAGATTTTCCCAGTGTTTATACAAAACTTAACCTTTTCTTATGCCTGCAGCAAGGATGCCCACTTGTGACCCCATGAGGTATCTTTCTCTCCCGCTTTTACTTCCTGCCCTCTTCGGCACACAGAGCCCCCTCCAACTCCATTAGGCAATGGCTGCAGCTGCCTTCCTGCCGGCCGCTCCCAGCAATGCAGCAACGATACGGGCAGTGGGACACAGCCCAGCTGAAGCCCTGCACATCCCTTTGTGAGTAGCTGAGTGCATCCCTTCCTGCTGCTGCTGCTTCGTCAGGAGGAGCACCGCGGTGCTCCAAGGAAGCGAAAATGAGCAAAGAGCAACAAAACATTTCTCAGCAAAATGTGCAGGTGGAAACATGTCTTCAAAGAGCTGCAGTGCAGTTCACCACCACTTCTCTATCTGTCCTCGTTTGTACGTATCCTGTGTTGTTGCAATAGACATAAAGCAACATGTTACACTCCTTAGGGCAAGGCTGTCTGCCTTTGTTCTGCAAACCTTCGGTATGCTTCCAACAGCATTCAGTGCTTCCTAGCGTGCAGAGGGGGTGCAGGCTGGCTGTGTGCTGGGAGGACGTGCTGCTAAACCCGGTGGACCAAAGGCTAAAGTGATAACGCAGATTGTGGAGCTTGGTGGTCTCTGTTGTGTGCAGGATCACTGCTGTGCCTTCAGCAGGATGGGGCCCAGCGTGGTGCTGTGAGCAGGGCTTGGCTCGGCCCACAGTGTGCTGGTGGCTGCAGGGCTGCTCCTGGAAGGAATCCTCTGGGAGTTCTGGGGCTGCTGTGGGTCCGTGGCACTGGGACTGAGCTGTGTGTAACTGTGTGTAACTGCACGTGGGAGCTCGTGTGGATGTGGCAGTGGTGCTGTCATTGCTGCTTTCAACTTTGTTTCCTGTGTGATTGTTCTCTTAATCAAAAGAAAATGAACTCCAATTAAGGTATCTTATAAAGTGTGGTTCGTGGCAATTAGGACTGCTGCTGTGCCTTTGAACAGCAGGGCCTGCTCAGTGCAGGATGAGTCAGGGAAAGGGGTGGATGGGCTCCCAGGTACAGACAGAGAGCACAGCCTGATGGATGCAGATCAGTGAGCTCCTCCTGTTGGGGTGGGGGGGGTGGTGGCACAGGCACTGTGTGGTGCTGGAGAATGCAGAGGTGTGCCTGGCTGCGCTCATATGGGCACGTTGCTGCATGTCATGGCACCACAGGGAGGGCCATAGGGCCTTCTGAGCCCTCCTGGTGCTGCATGGCCAACTCCTGGTTAACATAATAAACAGGTGTATTGAGAATGTTAAGCTATAAAGCTCTGGTTGTGGACGATAAGCAGGATGAAGGCAGGATGCTCTGCTCAGGTTCCAGTCAACGCAGCCACCTTCAGCAGCAGAAATGCATTGAAATGCTTAGGCTTGAAAGGGAGAGCCTTCACCTGCTGTGTGTGCTTGGTGTAAAACAGGTGTCAGGATCTCTGAGAGCTGCCAGCAGCTGCTCCATTGATGCATTTTGTACTAAATACGCCTCCGCTTTTCCTGCAAGAGGGAAGGCAAGCCCTGGTTGGGAGGGGCCCCATGGGACTGGGGGAGATCTGGGGACTGCAGCCCCCCAGGGCTGTTCCTGCTGCCCCGCGGCCCCATCTGCCCCCTGCTGCAGAGTGGGGCTGGAGCCCAAAGCCTGCAGGAACTGCTGACAGAGGCTGAAAGCAAAAGGGGATGAAATCTTAATTGGATCTCCACCGCCCTGCAGAGAAACACGTTTGGATTAAAATGAAGCGGAGCTTTGTACTCTCAGGGTTTCAGAGCCGGAACAGAAGAGGAATTATTCACAATTCCTATTTGTGAGAGAGGAGAGTGCTTCCTGTGAACTTGTCCTCGTGAATTTCATCTTGTCAGGAATGGTGGGGAGCTGTGGGACGGCACACTGGGGCAGCGCTGACCACAGGGCACAGCCCCAAAGCACGGCAGTCCCCGTTCGGTCCTGTGGCCCCGCTCGCTCCGTTCCTCGTTCTGCCCTCCTGTTCCCATCCGCCGGAGCTCTGCAGAACTTGCCGCACATCTCGGTATTTTCTCTCTGTGAACTCCTATCAATATTTAACGCAGCAGTGTCGGTTTTGCCGTAAGATGAGAGGAGCTACGAGAAGCCTGAATTATACATGGTGTGACGGGGAGGTCGGGGAGCTTTCCGTGAGCCGGGCGCGGCGCCGCGGCCATGGAGGAGCCCCAGCAGAACCCCGGGCAGCGGCCCCGCAAGGTGCGGTTCCGAATCTCGTCGGCGTGCAGCGGCCGCGTGCTGAAGCAGGTCTACGAGGACGGGCAGGCGCTGGAGCCGCCGGCCGTGGAGCAATCCCGGCGGCTGCGGCACAGCTTCGAGCCCGGGGCGCTGCCCGACGGCCCCGCGCCGGGACGGCCGCAGAGCAGCGGCTGCGGGGAGGATGGGAGCGGCCCCGGCTGCCCCCCCGCTGGCAGCGGGCTCTATGGGGTGAGTGGTGCCGGCCTCGGCCCTGGGACGCGCGGGGCGGGTGGTGATGTGGGCCCAGGAACCGCCCGCGGGGGCTTCGTTCAGGTGTAGCCCGCTTTGTTAGCAGTGCTTTAAATGCGCGCCCGTACCGCCTCGTCCCATCAGCACGGCAGCATCTGCTCTGTGCTTCATCCTCGGTCCTCACTAGATTGATTTGCACCTGTCTGTTTTGTAGAGTAAGATGAAACATTGCCTGTATCCCAGTATCTGTACAGAATAACCCCGACGCATCCAAACGTAAGGTGGATATTATCTCAATTAGCTGCATTTCAAGCATTAGAGCTGCATGACTTGTGCTGGCAGAAGGGCTGTGCCCGTGACATTGTGTCTCGGAGCAAGCCCCCTGCTAATTATTGGTGCTAAACCAAGCCTCAGGTTTGCCTGTAGGAGCCCTGACTTGCTGATACTTGGATTGTACCAAGTTAATACCCTGGGCATCTGGTTTAACCGAAAATATCAAACCACTGTGAATCTCTTCTGCCCGAGACAGAGCACTGATGTGATCCTATCTATGCCTTTAATTGGTTCTGCATTCCTGGGTAGTGCTCATCTCCATTCTCCAGTCTCTCTGACTGTAGGTACTTGCAGTAACCACGCTGTCCAGCTCCGGTCCTGCCCTGTATCAGTGTGCACTCAGTGCATGGGGACACCACAGCTGTGCAGATATGGGCACTCCATGCCTGATGCTGTGGGCAGGGCAGGTGCTCACAGCCCCTGTGTTCTGTTTTGGGGCGGTGGTGCCCAGCTGCCAGCACAGCCATCGGATGCTGTGAGGCTGGCAGGGCCTTTTGTTAGGAGAACATCTCTTCTTGACGTGGATACTTACACTGGGTGAAATATGAAGAGTAGGTAAAGCAATAGGATGTGGTAACTGCCATGTGATACCTGGGAAAGGTGAGGGAAAGAATGATCAGGAAAGCAAAATGATGCTTTCAAATGTCTGTGAACGGAACAAGGCTGGTTTTAAAACCATTAGAAAAGAATATAAATGCAAGTGTCCCCATGGATGGCTATTTAGGCTGGCTGTTAGGAACACAATTTAGCTTTAGATAACGAGATTGTTTTGCCCCATCTGACCACATGGTCAGCATTAGCAAACTACAAAGAAAAGTTTTCATTTAGGTCTGGAAACCCCACCAAATGCTGCCTAATCGGTAACCATCATCTGAACTGCTACTTCCAGGCCAAGCTCTGGACATCCCCTCCAAACTGCTCAGCCTTCAAAGAGACGTGGCTCAGTCCCCAGTGCAGAGGCTTTTTGGCACATGCCAGCTCTGCTGCTCTGAGCATTGTGTGTTTTTCATTTCTTCTGGGTTGAAATGAGTATTTCCATCCCAGGAAGTTTCCCCACCCAAAATGTGTTTGCAGAGCATATGATACGTGTGGGAAACTGATAGAATTCTCTCACAGGCTTCCCCCGTTATCGACTTTGGTCAGATCATCATCTACACCAACAACCTGAAAATCATCCGTGCACCAATGGACCAGAGAGAGCTCATGAGAAGGATCATCCAGACAGAGGGGGTGAGCGACTGGGCCTTTGTGTACAAGGAAAGGAGAGAAAGAATTGGTGCTGGACATAAAAAGGATGTGGAAAAGAAGGCTGTCTGCAACCAGTACATGCAGGTAAGAGAAAACTGGAAGTATTTTTGTTTCCTGGTTCTGGTCAAACCATTCATAGTTCCCATCCAAGCCCCATCTATGTCAGTATCTGTCACTTCAGCTAAATTCGGGTTAGGAGCATCGCTTTGTTCCTCTCTCACTTGTATGTGACTGAGCAGCACAGCCAAGCACCCTGAGCATCGTGCTTCCAGTGCCCTCATGCCTCCTGCTTGGTTTTCCTTTGGAGATCACTGACATTCAGTGGTGTGGTGGAGCTCCATCCTCCATCGTTGAGAGCAGACTGAGTTTCTGTAGCCTGATGAGGCCAAACACAGCTGCTGTGTGGCTGAGACTTCCCTAGGCTAAAATTTTAATATCAGCTGAAACGAGATTGTGCCTTCCACTTATTTTCTCATGGGTTAGACTTTGTTGGTCAGAACCCCAATTAATCTGACCACAATTTGATCCCACAAAACAAATGCTGTCATGCAGGGTAAATACAAAGCACTGCAGCTTTGCCAGCCCCAAACCACCCTGCTGTGTGCAGTGCAGAGTGCCTGGGAAGCTCTGCTTGGAGCCTCGCTCAGGGCTCACTCACAGGAGGACCCTGCAGAAGCTGAAAACAGCCCAGGTATTTACTGACTTTCATGTCTGAGTAACAGCATTTTCCATGATGTTTCTGTTACAGGAAAGAGGTGCTGAGCGCACTTGCTCCCAGTGTAAAGGATCAGGCTGTGCTCCTTGCTCGCTGTGCCATGGCAGCAAGTTTTCAATGCTGGCAAACAGATTCAAGGAGTCCTACAGGGCTCTGCGCTGCCCAGCCTGCAATGAGAGCGGCGTGCAGCCCTGCCAGGTCTGTGCTGCGTGATGGAGCTGCGCTGCACCCAGGTCTGCTGGGAGCTTTGCATTATTGCACTTCAATAATGGGAACTTTTTAAAGATGGGAGAAGTACGTTACGTGAGTTCGCCATAAATACGAGCACTGCTCCGTGCTCTGCCTCTTGTCTGTTGCACGCATTTGCTCAATCAGAGCCCTGTCCTGCAGACGCACTGCGTGCAGCCCTGTGGGGTGAACACAGCCACGTGATGTGATCTGCACGTGGGGGCTGAGACCCTGCAGGACTGCGCCTGGCACCGGGAGCTCGGCGTGGGCAGTGCCTGCAGCGCTGCTATGGCAGCAGAAGGCAGCAGCAGAAGGCAGCAGCAGTGGGCACAGCTGGATGTGGGTCTGCACGACAGCAGCACAAAGCGGTGCCTCCTCTGGGCTTTAATTTGCTGAACACGTTAACATCACACCATCTTTTGTAATTACCTCTGAACTCATGGTGTCGTGAGCTTTTCCTGAAAATTTTGCTGATTCTTACATCTGTTTTAATGGACACAATGAATCTTTTGGGGCTTGGCTTATGGGGGGAAACTGAAAACTTTTCCCAAATCAGGAGCCATAGAAATGTACAGTCATTTATTATTACAACTAGAAACGAATAAGCTTTTAGCCTGCTTAGGAGGAAGTGCTGAACTGAAATTCCCCTCTCTACTGCTCAGCACTTTTCTGGATCGGGCTGGCAGCGAGCAGGACTCCAGTTGCCCAATATTAATCCCATGATGTAATCTGCAGAAGGTAAACTCTAATTAGTTAAGGTGGAGCAGTGATGCTGAGTTCTTTGCAGGCTGCCCCTGGTGGTGCAGAACGCGCGGGATTCGGGAGGTGAAAGCAAATGGGGGAAATATGTTGTGTGTGTGTTTTCTTTTTCTCCCCGCAGCCTTAAATCATTGCGCTGCATATTCATGAGCGATGCTAAGGCTGCATTAACTTGCACTTCACCGGTGAGACTGTTGAGCTCAGCGCTGCCCACCTGCGCCGTGCTGAGGCTGCAGGCCCGGCTCACTGCCAGCTTTCTGTTTGCTGATGGCTGCGAGGTTTCTCCAAACTGCTTCGGTGGTTGGAAGCCCTCGGACTTCCACTGACGGACCGCTGGATTTTCTCAGCGGGTACCAATGATTTAATTTTCAAACAAAGCGCACAAAAATGCAGCTGATACTCGCTCTGCTCCATTATCGCACTGGGATCTGCAGTGTGAATTACCGCAGCCCTTCGGCTGTTTGTGAGGGGAGAGGAATCCTCGCGGCTCCGAGAGCGACCGGAGCGCTCAGCCCCGCTGCGGCCGTTTGATCCCTGCGGGCCGGCATCAAAGCTCTGCGGTGAGAACAAAGCAGCCGGGCGGAGCTGCTGCCTGATCCTTCAACGTTCACGGCAGAGCTGATGCAAGCACTCATGGCTGAGGTCACTGCTGCCTGCTCAGTGACCGCGCTGCTCTCGGCAGCCGTACGGCCGGGCTGTGGGTGGCAGATAAAGGCGGTGATGGGGGGCTGCTGGGTCGGACACGGAGCCGAATTCCTCACTAAGGGGCCCTGCAGCGCCGTTATGGCCTCTAACCAGGATGTCCTCTGTGTGAAACCCTCACCTGGGCAAAATCCGAATTTCCTCACGGGCTGAAATGCCAGAACTTTGGTACACGTGCTTAGCCTGGAATCTTTCATTGATTGTCTGTTTCTCTTAATCATTTACAGCTCCTCTTTTAATTTCTTATAACAGGGCTGCAGCAAGGATACATTTAAGGTTTTCTCTCTCTCTTTCTGTCTGTCGTTCAAAAAAAAAAAAAAAAAAAAAAAAGCAAACTATTGCCTTTGTCCCGCTGTGGGAAACCTGGGCCGCGTCTCCCCGCTCGGGCATCGCACCCGCTGACAGCCCGGCTTACACTGCCACGCCGTGGCTGCCTGGGGATGTGCTCTGAAACAGAACTGGAAACCTTTGAGCAGACTTGGGAGGCACGGCAGGGGCTGCCCTTTGCTGATTCTCCTGGCTGCTCTGCATCTGGAGGTCGGGGAGAAGCAGGGCTGCTTTAGTTCTCTGTGGAGCACGAGACGGCATAGAAATGCAAATAGAAATCGTATTCAGTGTTAAATTTCTATAGGATTTAAGAAGGGCAGTTGGAGGTGAGTAGTGAGGCTAATTATGACAGCCAGAGGCGCAGAGCAGAAAGGTTAAAATAATCCTCATTTCCATGTGCCAGCAAAGTGCACCACTTGCTTTTAACCAGGAACTCCGTATGACTGAAGAGAGGGTTGCCACCGTTGCTCACAAACGCCACAGTTAAAGCTGCTTCCAGCGCTCCTGCTCTTTTCTTCCTGCCGGGGTTCTGTGGGTGGAAGCACGGAGTGCTGCAGGGAGGCACAGCTGTTCTCGGAGCCCGAAGTCAGACAGGCGGTTCGTGGGGCTGCGTCCATCCCCTCCTGCCCGCACGCACCCCTCGCACTGCCTGCACCGCGGCATTTGTGCCTCTGCTGCTGGAATATTGCTTTAAATTCCCATTTATTCCCAACCACCACCTCTGCAACACAATCATAACGTGAAGGAACCTGGAGAGGTTCGGCTGATTCTGCAGTGTCACCACTTTATTTCCTTGGAGTTGAAAAAGAAAGAATTGGGATATTTATGCATTTAAACGTTATTACATTTTGCAAGTCTTTGAAGCTGTCAGTTTGATTTATGTGGGCTCCATTTGATTTTGCTGTAAAACCAGCCCTTCTCTGCTTCGAAATATTTCATTTTTATACAAATCATTACGTGTAACCTGCAGTGATTTCTTTCTGCTGCTGAACACAGTGCTGCTGTAAAAGGCCTGCTATTTCCCCCAAGTAACTTCTAAGAAACATCGCTGTGGATGAAAACTGCTGCTTCTGATAAATGGTGGCACACATTCCCATTAGGAGAGGCATGAGGGGTCTTAATTCCCTGGATTCAGCATAATGAGTAATGGAATCAATTCTGTTTGTTGTTTCTTGTGGAAAGCAATCGATACATTTGCAGGAAGAGCGAATGAGAACAGCAATTACTGATTTTAATTGTCTGTTTTTGCTAGTGGAGGATGGGATGCTCCAGCTCCGGTGAGCGGTGGGATGCAGCAGAACGTGGCGGTGCTCGGGCACTGCGGGGTGGGGGCTGTGGGGCGGTGCGGGGCTCCGTCCTGAGCGGCCACTTCTCGTGCCGGGGCACGGGGGAGGTGTGAGAGCCTGGAGCTGTGGCACCCGGGGACACGGCTAGCGTGTGTGCTGGGGCTGGGCTGGGGTCGGCCTTGGTGATCCGAGGGGTCTTTTCTTGCCTTAGTGGTTCTGCAATTCCGTGTGGCGCTCTGCATCCGTGCGGTGGGCTCAATAAACGCCCCTGACCGTCAGCTGTGGTAAAAAAAGAAGAAAAAAAACAGTCATTTCTGTGGTACCGACGGCTTAAAAACAGCCGCTCTGTGGTTCAGTGTCCAGGATTTGTTTGGGGACCTCTCGCAGCGATGGGGTCAGGTGTAGGCGGCCTCCGTGGAGCTGCTCAGGGGGGGATGCGCCGGGCAGCCCCCTGCGGGGAGCCGAGCCGAGCCGAGCCGAGCCGAGCCGAGCCCCGCAGCTTCGGCATCCCGGGGAGGAACGAACGTCGGCGGGACTCAGGCGGCGCTGCCCGCCCGGGGCCGCCAGGGGGCGGCGTTCATCTGCAGCGGTCGCCGCCATCGCTGCGCCCGGGCCGGGGGAAGCGGAGCGGAGCGGCCCAGTGCCGGGGGGAGCGAGGATGGCTGCGGGCCCGCGTTAAGCACGGCAGGAGCTGCTCGCCTCTGTGCGAGCCCGAGCTGTAGGAGCCCGAGCTCCGCCACACGACGCCAGGAGCCGGGGAAGGAGCAGCGGTCCGGTGTGACGGCGAAGGCAGCGGGCACCGCGGCGGGGCTGTGCCGTGCCGCACGGCGCTGTGCTCTGTTCTGCTCTGCTCCCTGCGGGGTTCAGGCGCTGCCGGGAGCTCCCGGCCGTTACTCTGCTCGCAGACTCGTAATATCATTTATTTTTCTGTGCTGTGCGGGAAATTGAGTCTATTTCTGTTTAAATACTTGGGTAATAGAGCCTGCTGTTTAGCGGAAGATTTATGTCCATGGCTCTTTGTTTCGCGCGATCGGGCATCACGGTGCGTACGTTGCGCTGCTAATGAAGCTGCGCAGCTGCTGCCATTTCAGAGCAGCACGATGACGAGAAGCCTCCAGCCTGCGAGCAATGGGACGGGAGAGCCTTGTGCTGTTAAGGCCAACCTGCGATCTGCAGCAACAGAAGGCAGGAGAGCCGGGCACGGAGCAGCCTGTGCTGGAGCCGAACTTCAGCGCAGAACCCAAAGTTTTGCTGTGTTGGAATTTTAGAGCTCCCATAAATGCACTACGTCACTGCATTACCCAAACTGATTTGGTCTTAAATGCAACTTCTCTTCCTTTTCTAAAGCTGCATATTCTTTAACGGTCATTATTTGGTGTTCAGTCTGGTATTTTTATTGTTGTAGGCAATACAGTAACTTTCAAGAGTTGAGTTCAATACATTCTGATATGCTTTACATGTTACGTTTCATTGTTGATGAGTGTTGATTGCTTTTCACAGGGGGAGCAAGGTCCTTGCAGCCCTATCTCCTCAGCACCAGGGCTGTTACCTGTTCCTCCATGACAAACTGTGATATTTGCACTGTGCATTTCTCTCCTGGTATGGCAGTCCCATGGATAAGCATCTGCATGGGAACAGCTGAGTCCCAGCCTGAACCACTGATGGAGCACCTGGGAAAGGACCCGCTCAGCCCTGGGGGCACAAATGAAGGCAATGGAGCTGTGTGATAGGAAGGGATGCAGCCTGGCTGCTCCTCTCTTAGACCTCAGTTGAGGGCTGGCTGCCAGTGAGGAAGGATCTCTGGTTGGAGATCCCTCTCTGGTGGAGCTTTTCTTTGTGAGCCTGGAATCTTCTGATATGGGTAAGCAATCTTCTTCCCTTCCCTTATAGCAACTTTCTAGCATGGTGAAATCATTACACTTCTGGTGAAACACTATTTGCCATCATGTTGGTCTGCCCAATTGCTACAGCATCTCATGGCTGCAGAAACAGTGGAAGTGTTGCTGTTTCCCAGTCACATTGATGGGAAATAAACCTGCTGGGGTTGGGAGCGGTTGCAGATAAGGCCCAGTGATACTGTGTGGGTTGTGTTCCAGTTACTGAGTTTGCAAGAAATATTTGCTATTTGGCATGTAAAGTAGCATGCCTCTGTAGGGTATGTGTTGAGCAGTTATGGCACTGCGTGGAAATCAAATGCCATATGACTATCTGAAAATAATTCTCTTCTTTCAAATACTGGGCCAGTTATGAGATTCTTATTTGCAGTGAAATAAGAACTTGCCTCCTTTTAGTCCCAAGTGCTTGTGGGTGCTCCTTGTCATACATCTGGGGATGTCTTCCGTCTTGCAGCTTAGCAGGGCCCTTCATTCCAGAGCCGTGCTCTTTGTGAGCAAGTCAGAGAGAGTGCTCTGAGATTACAGAGAGCAGAGCATCAGTGCTGCCATGGCAGCTCCATTGAAGGCAGCAAAGCACTCATCCTGGTGAATGCTTTTCTGTTCTCCGCTCCATGAAGATGCTTCGTATTACTGATGTGATGTATTTGAGTTCTGAAAGCTGAGCTCCATGAAGTTTTCATCTCTCAGACCCAGCCGAGTGCCGCTCAAGAACATGCTTTTATCCCTGACAAGTCCTTAACCCGGGCTGCCTGCCAGCTGGCCTCGTGTTCTGCACCGTCCTGAGGTTTCTGTTCTTCATCTGGGTCATTAAATATTAAAAGACAAAGTGGTTCTAAAAGCTGGCCATTTTTTGGAGTTACAAAATAACTGTAATTTGTTTCCTAATAGATAGTTTTGTTCTTGTCGTCGGTCCAGTTCAGCACAGAAATAAATGCGTAATGAATGAGACAGGACAGCACTGTAAATCTAATCACAGTGTGTTCGCCCAGGGGATGGGCAGGAGAACACGAGTGGAGCTGTGGGCAGCAGTGAGAGAAAGCTTCAGTGAGTGCTGCTGCCCTGCCTGCCCGCCACCCCCGAGCAGCAGAGGACAAGGCTACATTCAAAACAATAAAAATCTGTGTGCCAGCATTCCTGCTCGCACATCTGCTGTGCTTGTGAGGTTTTCTGGTGTCTCCATTTTTATTAAAAATGGTAATATCTGCTTCTTTAACACTTCTAGTGTACTTTCATCATCAGATTTGTCCATGGGGATCATTTGCCGGAGGGGAATTGGACTGTAATTCCTGAAATCCTGAGGAAGATGGTTTAGGTAAGTCATAAAGCTTAATACCTGATTGTGGTTTATCTCATTTTGTGAAGTTTTACATCTCTTACAAAAAGCTGCTCTGTGGTGGAGCTCAGAGGGAATTAAAATAATTCTGACTGGGCCTTTAGCATGCTGCAAGCTGTGTGTGGCATCCTGAGTCCCTGCACAGGAGGTGAGATGAGCCCCTACAGGCTGTAGGAGATGTAAGAACCCAGGGCATGCAGTCCCTTGGTGTTCCACTCCTGTGTCAATTCCAGTGGCTGTCCTTCCTTCACCGTTTGTGGGAGGAGGAACCTTGGCTTTGTATGCAAAGAGAAACATGGCAATGCAAGCTCACCATCTATCTCACACAGACACAGCACACGTTCCTGAATGAGATGCCTCTCTTCAAGGAGACCTTGGGAAACCCAAACTGGAGAGGGTCTGAGTGCTGCTGTGCTCCCCTTCCCCGGGAAGTGTTGTCTGCTGCCTTTTGAGCGCTTGAAACGAGCAACAATTTCCTTTGCTTTGTCCTGACTGTGTGTAAAGCAGTGCTGGTTGCTGTCCCATAGCTTGCTGCTGCTGCCTTCAAGCTCTGGGTTGGGTTCTCTGGCCAGAGCACAAGGAATAGCTGGAAATTTTGTGTGCTGCTGTGCAGTCATAGAAGCCTGCCCTGCTGCTCCGGCACAGCAGGCACAGCCAGGGCGTCCGCTTTGCTGTCATGTCCACCAGCAGATGCTTGGCCAGCAGTTAAAAATGACCAGCTGCCTCCTGCTTACCAGCCATTGGCAGGGAGCGTTCCCACTCCCAAACGGCTTTCTTTCTCTGATGTTTGGCCTGCTGGGTCTCAGAGATGTGAACTGCTGTGGGACTCTGGGAGTAAGACATCGGTGTTTGTGCGGAGTGGAGCACAGGAATGTCTTTGTGCAGGTTCTGACAGGGTTAGAGTGGAATTCCTAATTCCTGCAGCAGTGAAATAAGCAGGTATGTGATATATGTGACTGCCTTTAAAAGCAGTTTGTTTCTAGCTGATGTCAACCCCATTAGTTCTTACTGTGCTCTGGTGTCTGTTGTAATTAGTCGTTACTTCTGCCTTGTGCTGCTCCCTGGGAAGCGTGGCGCTGCTGTCCAGCAGGGCCCACGTAGCTGCTGCAAGCTATGAGAATAGTTAATAAATCTGACAAAGTTCAGATCCTTCTCATTCAGGTGCTTTTAGGAGCCCAGTAGTGGGACTTTGCTATTTGAGGATATGCTCCTCCTGGCTTATGAGGGGGAAAAAAAAAGTTTTGTTTTGGATTGCTGGGACCCCCCTGCCTTGCAGCCCTGCAAAGCAAGAGCCCGGCCAGCGTTCCCTCTGGGCAGGGGATGTTTCCTCCCACCAGCATTGGGTGCTGGTGCTGCTGGTGCAGAATTGTGCCCCGCTCCTCCAGCAGCCCACAGCTGCTTCTGGCTGCCCTGGCTGGGGAAGGTGCTGTCCTTGATGTCTGCCATGCTGCTTCCTCCGGCCCGTGCAGCTGAGTGGGGATTTGAGGTGCACTGACTGGAAACAGGATGCATGGATGCCTGCGGTGATGTTCATGTCTGAACAGAGGCAGAAATTATGCAAAAGGCATAATATCAACATACTTGCACTGGAGAGAAATAAGAGAACTCACCGTGAGGAGACTCGAGTGATCTGATTAGTGGGGAAATGTACATTGCGCCCCTGAAGAGAGAACAGCACTATGAAAGAGATGAGAACCCGAGTACAGAGGGACACCTCCTGTGCACGGAGCTGTTTGGTTTCTCTCCCGTGAAGCGCTGCCAGGCAGACTGCAGCAGCAGCTCCGTGGAGCTCTGCAGGGCACTGAGTGTGAGGAGAGCAGAAGTCCCAAAGCATGCAGTGTCTGCCAGCAGCTTCAGCCTCCTGCAGGAGCAGCACATGCATCAGATCACACAGTGCTGTGAGTGCTGCAAGAGCTGACACAGCCGTGCTGATGCCGTGCCCCGTGTCAGCGTGGCACTGCTGGAAGTGCTCAGGTTGAGCAGAGCAAGAATGGCACAGGCTGTGAATCCTCGTGCTGCAGGTTGTAAGCTGGGGGGAGCTGCACTGGGGAAGATATTTCTCTGCTGTCCCAGCTTTGGGTAATTTATTTGTTCTCCCCTTTGGGTGCTGCTGGCACGCGCTGGCTCCTGCAGGACGGCAGCACTGCTCAGGCACCGCATGGCTGTCCTGTGCTCCAGCTGGGATGCTGGGTGCTGCTGCTCCTTTAGCTTTGAAACCTTCCCTGACACCACCTGAACGATACTGCTAGGCTTTTTATACTGAAGGCACTTTAATTAAACTCCCATCATGAAAACAATTAGCCCAAATTTGCTGTACTTAACCAGTCAATAATTTAGTAGTTGGATCTCATTAATAGACTTCTCCCTGTGAGTGTTAGGATGCAGTGCGGCCAGCTGTGTGCCCCAGCAATCAATCAGAGATCAATACCTTCCTCTAGCCACCTTTTTTTCTTTTTTCCTCCTAGAATGGTGAAACAGCAAAATTAATAAGTAATGCTGACCAGTACAGCTGGGTTTGGTGCTGGACATTCACTGCTGACCTCTATCCTGCAGCCAGGGAGACTCCAAGGCAGTGATTTTTCTAAAGGAGATTTTACAGTTAAGGTTTTCTGAGTAGAGAGGGAAACAATTTGGTGTTCTGTTCCTGCTTCGTAGGGTAATCTCACAGACAGGCAGAGCATCAGTTCTGCTCAGGTTTGCTGTGTGTTGGGAGCTTTTCCTCAGTTGTTCATAGAAGAAGACATGAAGAAGGTAGGTTTATCCATCCCTTGATTTCTTCCTAGAATTACACTGTAAATGTTTTCAAACCACCCCGTTGTCCGGACTTAAAATAAATTTGGTATTTTCAGTCCGGGTTCCTTCCATCTTCTGACCGCTGAAAGAATTTTGACCTTTTCTTTTCTCTACAGAGAACACACAGAACAAAAATGGGTTCAGTTTTATTATGGTAATAGCTTTGTTTCAGCTGCCTTTTAAAGCACGGTGTGTATGTCTGTATCAATCCCTGTGATTTATTCTTATTCCTGATTTCCCCCAGGCATCGGAGCAGTTTTTCTTTCTAATGTCTCATTGCACGAGCTGATACTGTGATAATAATCTGCAGTTTTATAGCACCTTTGCACTGAAATAGTCACAAATGGCCAACATGGATTTATATCACATCGCACGCTTTTCTCCAGAAGCGTTGGCTGTTTCTGGCAGCTCAGGGTATTTCCAGTGGCCGCAGCCCATCTCGTGCAGCTGTTCTGTGCACTCAGCAGCTGTGTCTCTCAGTGGGAGTTAAGGGTTGGACGGGCTCTGCCTGGAGGGGCGCCGTGGGGCACGCAGGGCTCAGAGGCCTTGGGTTTGCGGCAGCACCAGCAGTGCTCCTGCAGTTTGCTGTGCCACTGCGATGCGCGGAGTGGTGCAGCTGCGTCCTGGGGAGGTCTGGGGCTCATTGTGTGCCTCAACTGGTAAAAAACTGCAGCTGCTGTCAGAGTGAGCAAGACAAGTCTCTGTGGTGCTGTGTAGATGAGGGCTTTTTGCCTCCCCCTCGGCTTTATCTTGTCTCTGGTGAGCGAAGGCATCACTCTGTGCCTGCTTCACACAGCAGTTTCCCAGCTGGGTTCACAAAACGTGTGTGCAGAACTGTAACAAACCCACGCTTCCCATTGGTGGTTTTATTAGTTCTTTAATGGAGAAATGTTTGTCTGGTGTACTTGGAAGTCCACAGTCCAGGTGTGACTTTAATTATCTGTGGGCTCTGAGTGGTGAATACCTGTAAAGGTTTTCTTTTACTTATTTACTTTTATTTTACTGTGTCCTTCGCAGCGTTCTGCCTTCTCTCCTGCTGGGACAAGAGCTGTGCCCCAAGAGCTGGATGGGAATGTAGTTCAAACCACAGCATGACCATTCATTTGTCTGCTTATTCTTGAAAGCTGCACGATCTCTTTGCTGTTGCTTAAAAATAAAACAACAACAAGAAAGCAAAAGTGGGCATCTCTGCTACTGTAAGCAATGACAGCAAGTAACAGCACCTGTCTTGCAGGCTGCAGGCAGCACACGGCAAGCAGATGGAGAAACTCAACCACGGAATTGCTCAGTGCTGTGTTAGAAATACATTAAAAATGTTGGCTGTGTTTGCAGAGCTCTGGAAAAGAGAAATACAAATGAGCTGTGTGTCTGGAATGCATGCACGGGCTTTAGTTTTACCTCTGAAGTTGCTCTCCCTGTTAGCAGCAGCTGTGTGTATGCATTTCATTACTTTTAAGCTGTTAGATTGGGTCTGTAGTGACTTGGCCACAGCTTATTTCAGAGACACATTTTGCCCACAAGTAATAAATGGCAATGGGAATAGATATTATGTAAAGGTAGAAAAGAAGTTCTGAATGAGTGACGAGGCTTGGTGAGGATTCTCCTCACTTCCACTGTGCCTGGCTGACTTCTTCCAGCACCTGGTTTGCTTCCTTCCTAATGGTGCAATCAGGCAGGCCTTGCTTTTCTTGCACCTGGCCTGACTGGCTGGGAGAAGTAAAGCTGCTGCTCGCAGAGCCCGAACTTCACCCTCATGGTCCCAACAGCAGCGCTGCTCTGTCCTGCAAGGAGGTGAGGCAGTGGGGGGTGTGGAGCAGAGAGAGCAGCACGAGACAGCGCTGGGAGCTTCGGACGGGCGAGTGAGTGCACCTGAGTGCATGCACTGACACGGATAGTAAACGCCTGCGTGTTGTGGGGTGAGAGGGAAAGGTAGCTGTTCGTGGAGCTGTTCTCGGACGTTAGGTAACGATCTTCTCAGTCACTGTTTTTGTTACGGACGTGCAAATCTGTTCTCTGGCAGGGCAGCTCTATGTCTTTAAACGCTTAACAGCCCCGGTGTCCCCCGCAGTGCCGTGTCCTGCCCCGCGGTGCCCATCTCTCACTCATCTGTCCCTGCCTTCCGAAGTCACGATGATCCCTGCTGGCGTCAAGCGCTCCAAGGGCAAAGCTAGAGCCATTTTAAGGCTGCATGATAAAGGAGCCATTCTAGCAATACATTTTGTTATGTAGATGTGCAGTGTTATCCATTGCCTCTGAAATGTTGCAGTATTTCAGTCACTTTCACTTGATTTTTTTTTTTTAGATTCCTTTCCCCTGACTTGAATGCATATGGGGTGGAAAGTAAAGGAAGGCTGTAATGTGGTGTTTGCTAAATGGAGCCGAGCTCCACTAACAGCGTTTAAGTGAGAACTGTTATGTCACGGCGCCGGAGGGGTGGAAGCTGCCGGCTCCCTGCAGAGGCAGCAGGGCAGGCAGTGCTGCGCCTCGCGGCTTCCCTGCTTGTGGGCTGGGAGTGGGAGCGCACGGCGATGCGCGTTGCCTCCAGCAAACTCTAACAGCGTACTTCTGCGCGTCACTTAACCTCTTCTTTAAAACTCACAGGGTTGTGCCGGTGTGGGGGCCTCGCAGACGCCGTCTGTGCTCCTCTGTCCCGTCAGCTGGGCTCTGGATGCGTCCTGACTGCAATCCCGGCAGGTCTGCGGCGGAGGAAGCTCCCAGCCCCGCCCAGCGGCGTGCGCCCCGTGGGACGCTCAGGGCACGGCATTGAAGCCGGAGCCGTAGAGGTGCGGAGTGTAACAAGGAGGCAACGTTCGCTCTGCGTTTCGAGTGCATCACTGTGCTCTAAGTAGTGCAAATTTAGCTCCTTTGACCCTCTTCTCCCGGGGCTGAGCTTTAAGTGTTTGAACGTCAGTTGAAAGGAATATATTGATTAGGCTTTGATTTAGTCATTGCTTGCTGGAAAGATACTGGGTAATGATTTGTATCTGCCCATTTGGATTTTTATTCATTGGATGGATTCCCCTCTCCTACCCCTTTTCTTCCTCAACACTTTTCTGCCTAAAAGTGTGCAGTGCTTTGAGGAGGAATAGAAGAAAAAGCAGCTGTCACACTCTGAACATAATTGATTCAATAAACAACATTTTCAAGTCCCCTAGGGCGAACCTCAGCATCCTCACTTACGTCAATTAGTGCTTTACTCTGCGAAGTGTGGCACCTCTCCTTGAGATGGATGGGCCAAGGCAGTCAGCTCGTTGTCTTGGAGGAGAAGCTGTGAAAGATGGACTGGTTGCTGTAGATAGAAAATACCCCGTTCATTTGTTATGGACATGTGAAAGGAAGCTTTACAGACCTATTTGTTAAAGCTAATTGTCTTTTTTCTTGTTTTTGTGGTTTTTTTTTTCCTTCTCTGGATGGCTCCAGCTGAGACGTTCTTTTTCTTTTGCTGCAGCAGAGCACAGCCTGGGTTAAGCCTTAGCCCATCTCGGTTGCAGATAACCTCCAGGCTTGCTTATGTCTGCAAGATCCGAGCAAAGTGGAGCAGCAGAGCTGGCAAACGGGTGCTATTCAGCATGCAGAGCGAAGGTGTGGGCGAGGAGGGATGCTTTAGGTTTTCTTCTACACAGTGACAGTGTTTTCTTTCTTCTGCTTTTACACCAAATGCAGAGCTGCTTGTTTCGCACTGCTGACGCTTACACTTGAATCCGAATCAAAATAGAGGAGAGCCCTGCTGCAAAACACCACGTCTAACCCGGGCATGGAAGAGCACTTAACAACAGCAAAGCTTCCCATCCCGAGGTGGCCGCTCTGCGGGAAGCACCTGGGGCTGAACTGCCCCGCATCCCAGCAAACCAACACCCCGAATGGTGCTTTACTAATAGTTTATTGTCTCACGGTTCCTTTTCCCTTCACAGATCCGCTCTTGAGAGGTTCACCCTGTGGTCAGTGTTGTTTTCCTACACTACAGAGTTACTGATGTGTAGAACTTCAATCATTGCAGACCCAACCGCTTGCAAAGAATCCAAGCGATGGCATTCTCCTTCTAAGGAGGAGTGCATGGAGGTGTGAGCAGCAGGGGCAGAACTGGAACACAGTGTGTGACATAACTGAGTGCCGTGGGATCACGGCGCCTTGGAACAGCGTGGGAGCTGCAAAGAGTCCTTTGTCCACTCCGGTTCCTCTCTGAGAAGTCAGTGGTGTTTGGTGCCATCCAGGCAGCAGGGAACCTGCGGAGAGCAAGTATGGGATCAAAAAATGCTTTTCTTCTATAGGGTGTTACTGTGTACTGTGGGGCTCCTCTTCCTGATGTGTGAGGTACTGGAGTTGTGTGTAAAGTTGCCGTTCATCCGTGCTTTTGTTCAGGGTATTAACATAATGGAGAGGCTCCTTCAGGAGCAGTGCTGTTGATGGCACTCAGTGTGAGCTGTTGTAAATGCAGCATCCATCTACAGGTGAGGCAAACTGCTCAGATCTGTGATGCCTGTTGCACGTTGTGCCTTCTGCAGTTGTGCGAATAGCACAGCTTTTTGTCCGTTAGAAATAGCACACGGTTTTTATGGAGTTCTCAAGAAAAATAACTATCTACTGCAACGTTAAGCCTAATAATATCTCTGAGTTTCTGGACAGTGCGTTAACTTCTGTGTCTTTTGTTCTCTCACTTAAGATTACTGCACTGTGATGTATAAAGTAAGAAGTTGCTTCTATTTGAAGATTTCCTGCTGGGAAAACAGCATCTTCAGGGTCTTCCCATACAGGGGAGGTTTGCTCAGCTCTGAGTACCTTCAGAACAAGAGCAAATGGCTGTCAGTTACCTCCTAATAAATGTTATGATAATGTTATGATAATGTATGTTCTGCTTTGCAGGAGAAAAAGCACCTGCACTGTTTCCTGGGACCAGAACATCTTCATTGCCGTCGCGACTCCGCAGCCGTTGTCTGATCTTCATTTTACTGAGGGGAGAGAATTCCATGTGTGGAGGTGGGGGGGGGGAGAGAAGACTGTAGACTGGAATGCTGACTGTGAAATCACAGAGGAAAAGGTGCAAGCTTGGGAATGGCATCTCCTTGTGACTTTGGTCTGCCATCTCTAGAGATCACATGCGACCAGGGGACGCGGAGCCCTGCTGTACGAACAGCCCTCGCTGCCATAAGGAGCCCTGAGCCTCTCCAGCCCATTGCTGTCTCTCCCGGGAGGCACAGGCACAGCCCATGCGCTGCTCACTGCTGTGAGATGGTCTTCACTGCCCCAAAACAAAACGTGACCTCAGCAGCTTCCTGCCTGCATTGCTCATTATTACAGCCCTGATGGCGGTGTTTGGTTACTGTGCTCCCACCAGTGTAATTATACCCAACTGTAAAGATGTGCCTCAGTACAAGTTTTAAATTACGTACATCTGAATTCTTTCAGGAAATGTTTCTCTCGTGTTGTGTCTGAGCAGAGGCAGAAGGCTGCAGGGGATCAGCAAGGTGCAGGAGTGCCCAACAGAGAGCATCCTTTGTGACACCTGCAACAGTACAGCATCATTTCAAGCCTTTGCTGTGAAGCTCAGAGGAGCACAGACCCGCTCTGGTGCTTCCCTGCAGATGGGGGTGGGGGTGCTGTGGTGTAAGCCATCTCGATGAGCCGCTCTGTGTGGCACAGAGGAACAGAACTGCCTGGAGTGCTGCATGGTTTGTGTTACCTGACTGCCGTGAGTTTGGAGTCTGGGTACCAAACAAGTACTTATGAAATGTAATGGCCAAGACCAAATATGTTCATTAACATATTGATTCTTGCTCAGTTACTGCTTTGAACACCTGAGGAAACCATTGCATGACTTCTATTCCAACTGCTGTGTATGATTTTAGAACGAATGGTTTTATTCCTGCACCGCTCTGGCTTTTGGGATGAACACAGAAAGCACTTGTGTTCTCCCTCCAGCCTGGGAGCAGCAGCTGTGTGGGGCCACACTGACCCAATAGGCTCCTGTCTGTGCCCAGGAGCTCCCACCTGTGCCTTCCTACCACTTCTGCCTTCCCTGGGAGCAGCGGCTCCTGAGCCTGGGGGTTCTCCCAGGCTGCACTGTGGCCACATGCTGCACTCATGAAGCCACGTGCAGGGAACGGTGGGCACAGTGCTGACATGATGAACTCAGAAGTTGAGAAAATCAGTATCTGATTCCCTTAATTACTGTATTACAGCTGATCTATGAACATTTCCAGCAGAAAGTCACCTTCTCTGATATCAGCGCTGATCACTGGAGGATGGGTGCTGTGTGCTGAGCTCAGTTCTCCATTTACAGAATATTGCCGATGCTGCTGTGTCTGCCCGGTTTCTCCCACGTTGTCTGCTGTCTTCTGGAGTTCTGCTGTGCCCCGTGAGCCTGACGTGGCTCCTTTCTGAAAACCTTGGGGAGCGTTAGCTCTGTGGGTGTGGTGAGGTATTCCCACAGTACTGTGTTCATTGGCAACTCTCGTCAGGAGCCCCGTGATCTCTGTGCAGCTGAGCTGAGCAGGGATGGGGGCACAGGAGCCTGCAGCCCACCTGGGAAGGCGATGGGCTGCCAAGGAACAAGTATGGAAAGAAACGCAAAAGAAAGATGTTCTGCCTCCGCCCTTGCCAGCTGCCTCCTGCCTCCTTCCGTGGCTGAGGCCCTGTGTTCAGCTCCGTTGGCTGCAGCCACACGCAGGTGCCCACACACAGGTGCCCACCTACTGCACTGTGGCTGCTGGCTGTGCCCTGTGGGAGTGCTGCAGAAAGCCGGCGAATTTTCCAACCCTTCCGTGCTGTGACATATGCACAGCCCGGCATATCCAGAAAGATGACACATTTTGTTACATGGGGAAATTGAACAGTTGGTGGAGGAAAATAATTTCACTAGGAACAGGTTTCTGCTGTAGATATTTAATTGCAACACTGCCTGTGTCAGAGTTTGATCGGTAGCTTTGCTTTGCTTTTACAAACAAAACCCGCGGTGTGTTCCAGCTGCCAGCTCCGGATCTGTGTGTGGGGCTGAGATGTGACGAGCTGGGGGCTCTGCTGCCTGCCCTGCGGTGGCCCAAGGGTGCAGCCCCGCTTCTGTAGGGACCCCTCAGCCCTCCTGCCTGCAGCCCCTCCCCACAGCTCGGTGCACCCTGCGGTGCTGCGTCTGTGCTCCTCTGAGCTGGCAGCCCTGAGTAAGCTGTTAGTTAAACTGTGCTGCTCTAGACCTGCTGCTTTAAAACTGCTTGTTTCCAGTTATCGAGCACATTATTATTTTTTGCTGTTTATTTCTTGTTTCGTGAATTCTGTTTCATGTTTGTGTCGCTAATGATAGCAACGTCTCTGTAGGAGTGGCAAGATTTAGAGCACTTAGCTGCTTTGCTATCCGCCAGAGCAGCCAAGGGCCCCTGGGAGCTGTGTGTGCAATTCCCTCAGCAGTGGGCAGAGCTGGGCCTGGGGGATGGGAGCTCAGTGCCCAGAGAGGCTGTGGGGAGCACCCAGCACCCACTGGGGTGCACCAACACCCACTGGGGTGCACTCAGTGCCCATTGGGGTGCATTCAGTACCTGGCACATCCCCACCGAAGTCACTGTGCCAAACTGTAGGAGAGGTTTGTTTGTTTGTTTGTTTTTCCCTATGAACAAGTGCTTGCCTTCCTGCAGCCCTGAAGACCTGGCTTGGCTGTGAGCCGAGAGCAGCAGACACAGGGAAGCAGCACACAGACAAGAGACCAATTAAACACAGAACGCTCCAAATCCATCTAGTGCCATTACGCTGCGTTTTGCATTAGCTGAGGAAACAAAGTGCCCAAATGAAAATGGACTCTGCAGTCTGGCACCAATCTTTTGTACTCTTTAGAAAACAAGTTTTAGAAGTGCCGAATGCAGAGTGGGCAGAATTGTCCCTCTCAAAAAAACAAGTTCCTTTATGTTTTAGTATTGAGGAGGAGATAAAGAAGGCATGCGATTCAGTCCCTGCAGAGAACAAATGATGGCATTTGCTCCCATGGCACGCTGGGAGCACCTGGTGCAAAGGGCACCGCACTGGGAGGGGGACTGGTTCTGAGTGCCGCCTTGAAAAGACTCACACGTGGTGCTGCCATGTACACAGGATGTGCTGCAAAGGTTTCTGACATTTGGAGGGACGGCGCTGTAATCACAGGTCACTGGCATCTCTCGGTGGGAACGGACAGTGAATGCCCTGGTTTTTGTTATCTGCCAGATACTGGGAGTATGAAACACAAATGGCCCCAGTGTCAGGTGCTGGTTCTGCCCTGTGCAGAAATTTCAGCTCGCTCTTAGATGTGCTCCCCCCCACCAAAGATGAGCAGCAGCACACTCTGCCCTGGGCTCAGCCCAGCTGTGCACCTTACCTTCCTTCTGCCCACGTCACCCACGTCCACCTCTGCTGCATGCTCTGTGCTGGCCATATGCAGGCTCTGAGCACAGAGCTCCTGTCTCAACAGCGTCTTCTCCAGTTCCTCTATAGAGTTCCTCCAGACCCGTTTCTCACTCACCTGTGCTTTGGTTCTCATTCATTTTAATCGTAAGAGTCTTCAACCAAAGCAGGCTGGGCTCCCCTTGGCAATCCTCCTTTGCAAAATGCAGAGCAGCCGTTGCAATGCCAGGGCTTAGTGTGCTTTTTCCACTCACCCCACTCGGAAGGCCTTGCAATACGATTAATCTGCCTTGATTGATTCATTCTCATTATCAGTCCTGAATTATTTTCAGAGGTAAATGACAAGTCTTTATTTTCTCATAGTGCTTTATCTTTTCCACAAAAAGCACCCAACAAAGTTGCTAATGGAAAAGCTTTTAACCTTCTGTGGCCACGGGCGATCTTTGCCCATTCCCGTTGCCACGAGACATGTGGAGCTGTGAGCACCACAGGGAGCTCCTACTGCCCCCCCCAGGGGTGTGGGCACAGTGATGGGCAGCACGAGGTGATGGGCACAGCGAGGGGAGAAATCGCTCACTTCAAGAATTAAGGAGAATCGAAAGGACAGACCCATTCCCCCACTTTAGAGGCAGGGATGCACAACCACGTGAGGCCTCACTGCTCCCACTGCACGGAGCCAGCAGCAGGGTGGGCTCTGGAAATTTCTCCTCCAGAAGAGTGGTCAGAGCCGGCACAGCTGTCCATGGAGTGGAGAATCGCCGTCCTGGAGGTGGCCATGAGGAGTGGGGATGTGGCACTGGGTCAGTGGGCATGGTGGGGTGCACTGGGGTTGGGCTTGGGGATCTGAGTGGTCTTTTCCAACATTAACGATCTGTGATTCCCTCTGGCGGTTCTGCCTTGGCTGTGGAGAGGAGCCACTTGGTGCTGGAGGGTCCCCGGGTGCCGGTCTGGCTCTGGGCACAGCTGAGGTATCACTGTGTCGGTCCTGGCTGCTCCATGCGGTGCTGCCTGGAGCTCTGGAGGAGCGGGATGAACTTTAAGCATAAGTGACAACAATCCCCAGCTACTGCATTTCATTCTGTCCTTCACTCACGGGGTGACAATTTGTCCTGCGATGATGGAACAGATGGGGGGGAAATATTAGGAAAATTAGATCAAGCTGTGGTGTAATGCCATGAGATGACTCAGTTCGATTATGGTGTAGCCTTACAAAAACAGGACATTGGACAGAATGTACTTTATAGAAGAAGGCTTTTTTTTTTTAATGCTGTTATTCCTTTCTAAAAGCTGAACATTTCCTGATCCATTGCTGAGCGGCGCTGGGCTCCTTCCTGCAGTGCTGCCAGCAGCCCGCAGGCAGGCGTCCCGTGGGAGCAGTGCCACATCCCCCCCTTCCACTGCCTGCTGTCAGCTGTCTCATGGGCATCTCCTAAGGGTCAGGGAGAGCCACAGCTACTGTCCCAGCCTTACTGCTCCAGTTCCACCCTCCGGTGCCTTTCTGAGCACTTGGGGAAAAAGATGCAACTCTTGGAAAGAAGATAAAAAGCTTCTGCAAATATTTATGAACAGGAAATCGATCAAACTGTAATGAATCTCATTATATAAAACAACTTTTGAGTGCTGTAGCTCCTACCTCTGGCTCCACAAGGGAGAGCATCTCTTGTTGGGCGCAGGAGGAGGAGGCACTGCCACACAGGTGTGGGGCAGGGGATGGCGATGCTGCTGGGGCTGTGATGGAAGCACCTGGGGTCCTGCTGGGACCTTATTGAATCCCATCAGTGCTAACAGGATGCAGCTGTTGCTGCTCTTCCCAGGGCTGGTTTGGTCTCAGCAGTGGCTGCAGCTTTCAGCTGCTCTCTGTCTGCCCCCAGCTATGGCTGCAGGTAGGAGCCCTGGAGGGGCTGAGGGAGGTGGGCAGGGCTCCATGTGTGTGGTAGTTCTGGGTCTCCTGCAGTGCTGTGTGTGTCCAGCTGGCTGTACTGAGGTGCAGGAGGTGTTGCTTTGGAGCAGGAGTTATTCCAGGCTGGTACAAACTGAGGTTTTGTGTCAGTAAACTTCCCTTCTTTTTCTTCCTGTGTTCAGCTTTTCATCTCTTTACACCTGAGGAAGGATGTCTTAAATACAACAAACCAGGCAGCAAGCTGCTGTGTGAGGGCTGTGGAGGTTCTGAGTTGTTGTGTTGAGCCTTGGGGAGAGAGAGCTGCAGTTGTGTTTGAAAGCGCAGCAGCAAGTTGCTAACAACTGCTGTATGTAAAAATCTGTGCCTTTCCGTCAGTTATTCACGTTTCTCCTTGGTCTTTAACCCGATCAAGTATGGTTATGGTTGTTGTGCATGAAGTGCGAGGTGAGAGCAGTGGGGTTGTGGCACTGTGGGGCTGGGGGAGCCTGGAGCCCATTTTGGGCCCTAAGATGACCCTGGGCCCATTGCTCACAAGCAGTGCATCCTTCTCTGCTGATCGCCTTCCTGCTGGGCAGTGCTGTTACCTGGGAGGCTCTGTGCTGCACAGTGACCTACTTAGAGCCCTTTGTGATGTACTGGGAGCGTGGCCAGAGTGCCACAGCAGGATTGTTTTCCCAAACTGTGCCATTGCTGCAGTGCAGGAGTGGGGCTGTGGGGTGCAGTGCTGGAGGGGAGGAATTGTTGGTCCTTTATAGAAAGGCAGGAGTGTATGAAAACACCACTGCCTCCTCTGTAAGATCCACTCTGTGCAGTGCTGGAGAAAGGAATGCAGTTGCACACAGGGAATTGCTGTGTTGCTGAGCTCCTTGTTGTGTTGATGGTGCTGGTGGAGTTCAGGGGGAGGGGGAGGAAGGCAGTGTTCAGAATAGCCCTGCCATTCTCCTTTAAAAGGGAGGTGGGAGTTATATCAAACACTGCAATTAATCCGAGCTGTTTTCTGCAGCCATCTTTGAGTGCTGCTGGAACAAATGAGCGGTGGCTGAAGGCTGTTGTTCCAATTAGAGCACCTTCTGCTCAGGCTCACAGGCTGCAGGTAACTCACAGCAAGTACTCACATGCTGCAGCGCGATGGGAGGAAAGGAGGTCAGCGTGCACCTGAAATACACCCATTATTAGCTGCACTTCTCGGTGTTTCTATGAGGCATAATTTAAAAACAATTTTTTCTGAATTGCACCATCTGGAGGAAGAAAAGAAAATCAATACTATGTTTACATGAGGTTCGGTGGCTCTCTCTGCTGCCTCTGCACGCGTGTTGTGCTGCTTTGCCATGCACGGCTGTGGCGGTGGGCAGTGCTATGCGGTGCAGCAGGAGTGGTCAGGGGATGCACGTGTCCTGCTGCTGTGCATTGCATGTTGCAATGCTGCTGCATAGCCATGTCAGTGTCCTCTCTGCTCGAGGGGCTGAAGGGAAAACTTGATATCCCTCTATTTATAGGCTTACACTTCTTTATACCATAGAGTGCGTGCTGGTAATTGCAGCAGATGAAGGCAGCAGTAGAGCTGTAGACATGCGTTACTGCTGAAGCTGAAAACAAACAACCATAAATCCAGCCTGTGGCTGTAGCAGTGAAACACCACGTTCTGGCTGCTGCTGGCTGCTGCGTACCGTGCTGGCACTGCAGCATCCCTGGCTGTGCAGACCTGCGTGGGGCTGGGGGTCTGCAGTGCTCTGCAAACGTGCTCTGTGAGGTGCCTGGTGCATCTCCTTCCTGCTGGTTCTCCAGCAGCTGCTGACCTGTTGCTGAGCCGCTGCTGACCATGTGTTTGTCTGAACTGCGGGAGGCTGTGGGTTTTGCCAGGCTGTGCCGAGTGCCTCTTTTAGATGTCACTGGCATAACACATCTGCTCCATTGTTTGGGATCTCAGCTTTGCTGGAATTGGGGGTAAACCAAAGGTGGACAAAGTGATGATGTGAAAACAGGTCCAGCTGGGTTGGGTCTGCATCCCAGTAAGGTCCCAGCACTCTGCTGGCAGAACTGTGAGCCTGCAATCAGCTGCCCTGTGAACCCTTGGAGGCACCTATCTAAGCTGCTGCATCTTGGACTTGGACTTGCTTCTTAATATCGCTGTAACCAAGGGCCTTGAGATCATGAGTTAGATAGCAATCCTGTCTTCATTTGTCCATTTTCCCCCCATAAAACACAGAATCCCTCCTTGATGCCCCATGACTGTGGGTCCATAGGAGCAGCTCTGCAGGGCTCTCAGCAGCACTGTATGCAATCTGCTGCATGCAGCCCATGCTGAGCTCCAGCTGCGGGGGCTCCTGTGCTGTGCTCCCAGGAGAGAGCTCACTGTGCTGTGCTCCCTGCAGCGGTGGTGGGGTGACTGCCATCACTTAGTACTGAGCCCTGTGCAGTTACAGGGGGAGAACAGGACACGACTGCTGAATCCAAATGAAATTTTGCAGATCTAAGATCAATCACAATGTCATCTTTCTCTGCTGAATCTGCTTTTTATTAAAAATAATAGCAAACTTGGAGATGGAGCACTAATACAGCGATGCCTTGTTTTGACACTTTTGACAGTGTTTAATGAAATGTTGTCGGTGGTTATTTAATAGCTCTTAATTCGGCGACATTTTCCAGCAGAACAGGTCTGGTGTAAACTTTCTGTGTGTGTGTTTACAATTAGTGGTGCTGGCACAGAGGCACGAATCGTCTTTTAGTGCTCAGGCATATGGAAGTGGTGCTGCTAAATGTGAGCGCTGTGTCAGCACCGCTCGCTGAGCAAAGAGGAAATGTTCACTTCCTTCAGAGGTGATCCAAAATCAAATGCTGATGTTTTATACCCATTAATTGAACACAAAGCGCAGATTAGAACACAGTGACACAACTAATAGCAAGTCTGTCTGCTTTGCAGCGTACGCTGTGCCTTGACAGCTCTGGGTCAGCTTCTGCACTGCTCAGTCTTTGCTTGTTTCTGTGCATGGAGACAAGGTGCACACGGCCCAGCCTGTGCCGGAGGGTGGGCACACAGGCAGTTATTTTTGGTTTTGTAATCCTTGCTGTTCTGCTCCGGTCTTTGTGCTATTGAGGGCTGCAGGTGTGCTGGGCTGCGAGCTGAGCAGGTGGTGGGATGGGGATCCTGGCTGCGTGTGCTGTGCCCAGTGTGGGGACACAGCCCTGCTGTGGGACATGGGAACCGAGAGCTGCGCTGCTGTATGTGTGCACTGATCTGCGCTTTGAATTCTACCTGTGCTATGTGAACTGCTGCACCTCCACGGATGTCAGCAGCTTTTGAGAATTTGTGTTTCTGAGGCACGGTGCCAGTTGTTTAAATGGAGAAAGTCAGGAGGGTACCCTTGGTTTCAGTTAGGGACCCTGCATGTTAATATTTTCCCAGGAGAATTCAGGCTGGTTTCCTCCTTGGAAGCCAACCTCGGTTCCTGCTGCTACTGGTTTGGATGTGCATTTCTCTGTGCCTTCAGACCTGCAGCAGGCTGAGGCATCCTTCTCTCTCCCCCAGGCGTGAGTCAGGGGCAGCCTGGGCACTGCAGGCATCGCTGTGGGTTGTGGAAGGGCTGCTCCATTTCCCAGTGCTGAGCAGTGTGGTGGTGGCACAGAGCTGCTCACGTTATTTAAACAGTCGATGAAAGTTTACCTTAGATTTATGAAAGGCCTTGGAAGTATAACTTATCTGAGTTTCTTTAAATTGCTTCTGATATGTACATACAATTTTCTCATGTACACAGCTGACTGCTTTGCAGCTTTCATCCCATTGTGGACCCAACTCCTGCTTTAACACCTCAGCCTGAGGGCTGTTCTTGATCTCTGCTGGCTGCCTTGATTCAGGAGGGCTGTGCAGCCTGGTTGGGTGAGTGGAGATGCTTAGAGGCTCATCCCTGTGCTTTCTGCCCCTTTGTTGGCAGCAGCTGAAGCTGAGCCAGCACCTGTCCGTGTGGGATCCAAACTGCACACCTTGAGCAAGCTGTGGCTTTGCTCAGCTTGGTATTCTTCAGTCAGTATCAGAATCTTGGGACAATTCTCTGGTGTTTGTACTGGGGTGAAAGAACACAAAGGACTGGGCAGGTCTTTCTGAGAACAATTTTTTTCAGGCAGTTCTGCTTAGGAAATGTGTGAGCAGCTGCTGGGTTGGCTCCTGTTGGTGCTCAGGGAGCTGCAGTGGTGGAACCCCGCAGGCACTCAGCAGCTCACAGCCCTGGGGGGAGCACAGTGCTGGAGAGAGCACCCAAATATCGGTGCCATACCTGAAGGTCTGTTTCATCTTCTGAAATAGAATAACAGATTTAGGGGATTTTCAAACGAGTGTAGAAGCATGGAAATTTGGGGAGTGTATTTTAGAGCTTTACTAATTTTAATGGTGTTGGGCCTGATGACTTTTATGTGCGCCAGCAATGAGGGATATAAGGACTTGTGATGCTTCGTGTGGCAGTGTGGTTGCTGCGCCTTCCATGGGCAGCGGTGTCCTATCATGGTGTGATCAGCACAGCGGAGTTTCTCTGGTGTAGATTCAATAAAACACCTCTAATTACAGGCAATTAGTTCTGCTCATGTTCATGGTACATGGTATGCTTCATTGAATGCTCCATGAATATTTATGCTGTCGTCCACAGATCAGAGTTCTAAAGCAACTTGTATTGCAGTCTGCTATTTCACCTCTCTCCAAGCATCCCAGAAGTACCCTTATGACCTGGGAAGCTGCAGGTCCTGTTCTTTCCTTTTAAGTGAATTTGGATTTGCAAATATGTGGGCGTTACTTTCAGCTGTTCTGAAATACCAGGAGAGCGTTTGAAGGTATCACCCACCTTTCAGTTTCGGAGCATGTTTTCTGCTTCTCCCCCGCAGTGACCCATCAGTACCAGTGTTTCTCTGCTGGAAGCCACTCGCCGTTCTCAGCAGTGAGATATGAGGAGCAGTCAGGAAAGCTCAGTGGTGCCAAACAGGATCAGAGTCCCTGCAAACAGTGACTGGAGGAGCACAACACCTCCACTGGCCCAAAGCAGAACCAAAGAGAGATTCCTTTTCACACTGTTGTTTTTACGTGGCCGTGGGTGATTAATTGCATCACATTCCAGCTCATGCAAATATAGTTTGAACAAATGTCCTTGCTGCGATCTGGCAATTTAAATTATCCTGTCTGCGGAAGTTTGGTTCTGGGCGTTCTAGCATCAACTCGTGCTGTCTGAGGTAGCTCAGGAGCCAATTAAAGAGTTACTGTGTTTTTGAAAATTCCCTCCCCCATTAATGTTGTTGGTGTCTGCAGTATCTGGAGTGAGCATAACAGCAGCTCATACCTGGGGAGTGCTGCTGCTTTGCATTCCTGTCTGGCAGAACCTCTCCTTTCCCTTTGTGATGCACGTCTTACTTCTGCAATGTTTGTTTAACTTCAGCTGTCACTGCTTACATAATGCCTCACTCTGCCTGCAGTTTTCAAGGTCAGATTTGGGTTTTACTTGAACAAACAGCAAGTGCCTGCACAGGGAATAGAGAGCTGCAGACAGAATGTGTTCCTGATGTAATGCGGATACCTCCAAACTCTGGCTGCTAAGAGGGGTTGTTGCAGCTGTCTCACGTGCTCTGGGAGGATTGCTTTAGAGTTGGCCTTTTCACTCATGAAAAATAGGTAAAAATCTGAATTCCATGCTGTGTTTTGTTGAACTTTCTCCTTCGGTCATTGCTTTACCTGCTCACTGTCTTCATGGACAGAGCAATCTGTGTCCTTTAAATACAGGGAATTAAAGAAACCTGTGCTGTGGACAATTTGCCTTATCAGCACTTCATCAGAAACCCAGGTGGGTCTGATTTCTGTGAGCACACATCTTCTGTGGGTTCACCTGAAGCTGTGAACCTGGGCACACACTGACCTGTCCCCATTTTCTAGCTCAGTTGCTGTAAGTGTGCAAGCTGTTGTGGCACTGAGGAGTTTAGGCAGCAAAGCTGTAATGATACCAGTGCTCGTACTTCTAATTCACCTAATGCTCCTGGGCTTCCTTGCCTCTTGCATCTGGTCTTCCCAAAGTAAGAATAAAGCTGGAGGAGGCACAGTTACTCAGAACCATTCCTAGATGCTTTCCAGTGATCAGAGGCTCATGCATGGCTTTGCAGTTTTGATTATTGAACCAGAATTTGGGGGAGAGTGGAATATTGGCTTGGGCATGGTGGGCTGCCGGGCTGGGCTGAAGACTGGCTGCAAAACTAAGTGTGGCTGCACCCCTGGAAGCAGCACCCTGAGCAATCAGTGGGCTGCAAGCAACACTGCAGTGTACCTGTGGTGAAGCTCTCATCCTGCAGAGCTCTGACTGTGGTATGTTGAGCCTTTGCCAGGCTCTGGGGAAGAGGTATTCATGTAGGTCATAATGGGCAGCACGTGTTTCAGAGGTGTCTGGGAGTTCATCTGTCTGACAACATCACTTTATTTTTCCAGCTGAGCAGCTGCTTGGCTGGCTTGCTGGGAGCTGATTGACTGCCTAGCTGGAGGGGAGAAGGTGATTAGACTCTCTCCCACCCATCAGCCCTGAAGGGAGAGCGTGATGGATGGAACTGAACTTATTTCCAATAGTGAAATCTTGATTTCTCTGTGTGGGGCACTTGCAAAACATTGTTTCTTACCGAGTTCCCCATCAGCAGAGCTGCTCTTGGCACTCAGGAGCAGCAGGACCCAACCCTGCAGTGGCCCCATGAGAATGGGGCTCAGAGGAAGGACCAGGCCCTCATCTCCTTGTAAGGTGAACAAATAACATGGGTTTGAAACCTCTGGGCTGCAAACAGCTTGGAAATCTGACAAAATGCATTGCTGCCACCTCTACTCCCTGAGAGATAGTTTTGTTCTGTTATATCTGACTGCATAGCTGTAAAGATTTCACACAGCACAGATTAATGCTGTGACACTGCTGCCAGTCTTGGACAGACAAAGAGCCACAGTAACAGAGCATAATGCGATGTAGAGATGAAATTTAACATAGACAAGCTGCAGCTGATTGACTTCTTACTCTCTCAGAAGAAAATTCATAAAGCATTCTCAGTTTAAGTAACAAAGCAGATGAAAGCTCCAGGTTTTGCCCTGTATTCCCAGTTTCTGGGCTCCTTGCTGCTGGGGGCTCCTGTTTGCCTGAGGAGGGGACTGCAGGCTCTGTGTGCTCATATGAACACAGACTTGGGGAAAACCTCTGGTATGGATATGAAGGGTTGAAAATGAGCAATAAATAATAGCAAATGCAATAAATAGTGGGCTCTAAAATGTTCTGCTAAAATACTGGACTGTTCTCAGTACTGAGCAGATGACAGCTTTCTGTTTTCAATAACTTAAAGTGGAGCCATAGAATTTCAATCGCTTTCCATCTTACGGAGAGCTGAATTCCTTCAGAATAACTCAGAGGAATTGACTGAACCGTATTTTTCATGTTTCCCAAATGAGCAGCTCTGTAGCATGGAAATTAGGATGGAACAGGAAACAGACGGCTGTGCTGCCTCCGTCCTGCTGGGGAGATGAAGGTCGAAGACACCTTCATTCTTCTCAACACTTTTCCTCCCAAAGGGGTTGTAAATAAGATCACAGCCTAGTGTGATTAATTGTGAATAAAACCAATTCCCATTGCCTCCTGACCAGATTGAGAGCAACTTCTGCCACAGTAGGTGCTGTATTTGATACTGCTCTCTTCCCACCGTATTTTGGACCCTGAGCTGATTTATATAAGAGAGAGCAAAATTAGGAGAACTTCTTGCATGTTTGACCTTTGTCTTATTTCCATGTTTTTATCCCCTTATTGTAAGTTCTGCAATGTGAAAAAAGCCCAATGTTTATTAGGCAGCCGGGCTGGAGGAGCCCTGTGTTGGCACGGTGTGCATTGGCATGGTGAGCTGCCCCTGGGCCGACTTTGATTCCTAGTGCTGAATGGTGAAATTGGAGGTAGCCCTGAAGATCTGTCATCCTCCTGTATGGAGAGCCACCTTTTATTCCTTTCTGTGGGGCACAGGTCAAGCACAGCATTAAACAGAGCTCTTACATCTGAGTATGTGCAGCTAAAAATCGAACATGGGCATCACTGTGTGTCAAACAGAAAACAACGCCCTGCCTTACGCTGAGGGCGAGAGCAGTGAGATCTTGGCCTTGTCTGTGTTTGTTTCTGAAACCTCCATCTCGTGCTGCTTCCTTCTCTGAACCCTTTCCTTTGCTGCTGGTGTCACTCTGCTTTCCTTAGCCACAAAGTGAGGTGTTACTGTTTCCTCACAAGTAACGCTTCGTTCTGTTTTTGTCTGAAATGGCACAAATGAATCTCCCAGAAAGTAAAACAAGTCTGCCTCCACCTGTCACGCCGTGACCCTCCAGCTCAGCTCTGCACCCTGGTCTGGTGCAACTCGGTTTCCGTATGTTTGGTCAGTGTTTTGTCTTCTCTCAGTTCCCATAGATACTTTGTGTTGACAGGTTGGTGGTTACAATGAGAAACGATGAAAACCAAATGCTGCAGCTGGGCAGCAGGGATTACTTCCTCAGTCAACCAGGGTGAAGTTTTCATGAGGCATCTTGCAATTATTTCAAGAAGTGACTGAATTTCTCACTGCAACTCAAGGGCTGTGAAGTCTTGTGCCCTTACTGCCTCCTGGCTTCATGTAAATGTGGTGTGTTGACGTTTAAATGTTCCCCTGATTGCCTTGAGGACATCACAGTGAGCGCACCTGTTGTAAGCAAGGAGAGGGTTAAGCTGCTGAGCACAGTGAAACCTCCTTTAAGCCTGAGCTCATAAAGCACAGGAGGATTTCCAAGTAATATACTGCTTGAACTCATTTTAGCCCTCAGCCTTTCTTAGGGCAAAACCCATCAACTGTGTTAAGCAGTGCACATACTGGTCATTGCCAAAGGGTTTAGCCTTCCCCCAGGAGATGTTTGGCTAACGAGGTGGTTTGCTGTGCATACAGACGTGTCTGTCAAGCAGTCGGTGCTCTGCGAAGTCCTCACATAAAGAAGAGCAAATAAAGAGGAAAAAGATGAATAGAGCATGCAGCTTCCTGCATCCGTAAAGCACAATTTCTGCTCTCAGTGGATCTCTCTGTTTTGTGTCAGGACTTCTCTGGTTGGAGCTGTTGGCATTACTGAGCCTGACCTGCTGAATGCAGTGCTACCAGCTGCATTAATCCTGTGCCTTCTGTTATGTAAGAATCATTTTGAGTTTAATTTAAGGAAATTCTGGTTTACATGTTATACAGAACAGGAAGTCTGTGGTAGGCAAATGGTCACAGTGCTTGTCAGCCTGAGTTATTGGGAGTAGCACTTAATGATTTTTCTAAACCAAAGACATTGCAACTCCTTTAAGCATAGCAGCTTATAGAAAATTAAGAGAAATCAGCTGCAGTGAATTAAATGACAGAAGGCTCTTGAACTTACTTATACTGAAACTTGAAGGCAGTCCAAATAAGGATTTTGAAAGCACACGCTTGTTTAACAGGAAACATTGCAAGTGACTTTACAAAGTGACATTAAATCTACATTCATTTCTATGTATGGATGTTAAATCAGCTTCCAAAATCCTTAATTTGAGCTGAAGATCTGAAGGCAGAACACTCAGCTGATGGCACAGTTTTCTTGTAAGCATGAGCTGCTGGTGCTGCAGAGCAAGGCCCCTCCTGCAGCTAGCAGCACCCGCGCTGCTCTGTGCTGCGCCGCTTCCCCACGGCGCGCGGTGTTCTCTTCCCTTCTCTGCTCCCACGAGGGCATGAAAACATGGAACCACGTTGTCAGGATGATGTTTGGCTTCTATTATTATCTGTGAAGGATTTGGTCAGTTAAATGGCAACATGTTCAAATTGCAAAATCCCTACCCATCTTCATGCTTCTACCCCGGTTTTGAATCTGTTTTCAATATTGTTTTGACAGATTGAGAATAAAAATCTAAGAGTTGAAGTCTTCAGATCTGAAATCTCCCAGCAGCCAGTGATCCTGTCAGAAAAGGGAACGAGTGAGTCACAGGAAAAGCCCGGGGGGCATCTCTCTGCACAGCCCAATTCCTCTTCATCTCCAAGCAGCCTCATGCTGCGGCGCAGCACCCGGGGTTGGTGGCACCGTGAGCGAGCAGAGCTGCACCGCTTCACCTCCTGTGCTGCCTCTCAGGGCTTTGGGATGAGGAGGTTTGTCTGCTGGGGGAGCTGGTGTGTGCTGTGGGGATGTCCCATCTGAGGAACCCCAACCGCAGTTTGTCGCAATGTGATTCTCCTCACTGTGCTGAATGCTCCTCCTGCTCTGCCCGCACCTGGTGGGATGTGTGCCCAGGGCAGCTGTGTGCCCCCGGGGAGCTGCAGTAACTGCCCCTCTCTTCCTACCTGCCAAAAATCCTTCTGAATGTGTCTGAGTGCTGTAGGAAAGCAGAAGATTTTGAAGGGAATGGAAAATATCTTCATCGCTGCTCTGTCAAACAGCACGTGGCCACTGCTGTAGGAGCTTGGAAGGCATTCGTGGTTCCAGTTTGTTACCTTGATGTTACTGCATGGATACCCCAGGGGTAAGAGCATCCCTGGGAGATGATCTGTGTGTGATGCAAAGCACAAAATGGAAATACAGCAACACTGGGATCCTCACTCAAAGTAAAATTAGAAAAGCACAAGTCCTCTTCTTCTGTTGGCTGCTTAGTTGAGTAGGCGCAGAATGCAGCCAGCTAAAAAATGTGAGGCTTCTGTATGCAAAGCTGGGTAAGTAGGACATGGCTTCATTAAGCTGAGAGGTCGATGGACGTGCCTTTGGTTTCTCCTCACTGCATGTCTACCTGTACAGAAGTTGCACTGTTTGATCAAACAGCCGTAAGGAGGAGCCCCCGAGCGCTCCTGCAGGTGTCAGTGGCTGGCATGGATCTGTGCAAGTGAAGGGACGGGCCCTGCAGTGAAACATCCCCACCTCTGCTGCTTTGATGTATTGGCGGTGTGAAATCATCAATTGCACAAAGCGCTTTCAATCCCTGTAGCGTCGTGTTGCCAAACCTCTTAATAATGGCATTAGCAAACTGGAATTGAATTTCTCTTCGTTGGTTTGAGCCAAGTTTGTGACAGCTGATTTACGTCTGATTCACTCTTATTCACCAATTCCCAGACCCCTGATAAATCAAACTATTTAAAAGCACTGAAATGTGTGTAATTTGCATTTATTTCATAAAAAGTGGGAGGAATTCAGTTCCTCATAGGATGGCAGCACTTCCCAAGAGATTGAGTTTTGTGTATTTTGCAGCAGTTCAGACACCCGTAGCCCCAATCCCTGCCTCTTCCCCAAATCTGGCCACGTGAGAAGCCCCAGATCACCTCACCCATGTTTGGAAGATATTGACTTACTGCCTTTTCAACATCTGTGTGGCTTCCTCCTTCGCGGTTCTGATGTTTATCCCTTCATTGTTATTCTACTTTTCCCATCCAGAAACCAGGCCTGGATTCCTTTCCTCTTGGCCACCTTTGTCATGGCCTGGTTGGCGTTGGTTTGCCCAGAGCATCGGCTCAGTGTTGGTCAGTTCCGCAGGAGCTGAGAACTTCTGGCCTGTGGCTTTTTGCTTCTAAAGCAAACAACTCTGACCTGAAACATCTCCCAGTTCAGCTGCAAATTCACATCTGGGTGGGATCACAGCTGTCCTCAGCACTGCAAGGAGGGCACGAGAAGAGCCCCGCTCACGTCGTGCCTGCAGGGTGCTGCTGGCTGTGGCGTGGGAAGGTCAGTGTGCGGCTGGGCAGGGTGAGGCTGTGTGCAGCTTTCTCAGCCTGCCACCAGCACCAGGGCTTTGAGTGGGGCTCAGAGCAGGCTGGCACGAGGGTGTGCTGGAGTCCTCCAGAAAAACTGGCTGCTATTCTTGCATAATAGTTCATGGTTCTAATTATCAAATGCTGTTTTACAGTGCTTAAGTAACAGATAAGGACTGTGTGTGCTGATATCTAAACATAAAGTAAAAATCTTCTGCTGGCTGGTAAACCTGTCAGCTGTCGGGAGCACAAAACAGGCCTGTAACAGCTCACTATTGCATGTCCTGCAGCTTCTGGTATGGCTTTTCCTTCCTTACTGTTCTACCATGCTGAGGTCTGTGGGGTTGTACAATAATTGAGTTCGGCAATTTAAATTTCTCTTAGCTGGAACAACTCTTTCCAGTGCTTATTACTTTGCAGATGCCGTGAGGTATTGCTGCACGCTGGCAGTGCTCGCTGAGGAGCCCATTGTGTTGGTATTTCCTTGATTGCACCATCCTCCCCATCCTCTCTGTGCCACTTGTGAAAAGAGAAAAGCCCTGGGCATGTCAAACGCAGCGGATCAGCCTCTTGCCTCTGATGTGAAACTGTTCTGAGTGTTTTGAAGGAGAACCTGCAGCAGAAAGGTTAGAAAATAGTTGGGTCCTGTTTCCTTGCAATTCTGGGGTGGATTTTCCACTTGGGTGCGCGGCGATGCGGCCAGGAGAGCTGCTTGTTTGTGCCTGCGTGGGGAAGGACGTGCAGCAGTGCAAATGGCAGCACTCCTCTGCCCCGACCTGCAGTGCTGGGGAGGAGGCAGAGCAGCCCTGGTGTCACCGCCGGGCTCTGAGAGCACTGGGTGCCCTCGGGTGCTGCCCTCCTCGCCAGGAGCTGTGTTAGCGCTGCTGGTTTGGCAAACAGCAGTGAGGGAGGGCAAGGCTTAAACAAGTGAATGAGGGGTCTGTTGGGGTGTGAGTGAGAGACACGGCCAAGGCCCTGCGGAGAGCTGAGAGCTGACACTGCGTGCTGTGATATGATGGGTGCTCCGCAGAGCTGCGCTCCAGAGCTGTGTGACAGAGCTGGCTCTTACTGCAGTTTCTGTTCTTCCTTTTGATTGCTTTCTGCATAATGGGTGCATCCTTTAATCTTCTTTTATGGTCTGTGAGTGTTTGCCATAACAGTAGTTCTGTAACTTTTAACCTCCCAGAGACTGATTGTCTTACTGCATTTCTTTCACTGTGTTTTGATACCTACCTCTCAAATTCTTCTTCCTCTGCTCCGTTTTCTGGTACAATGCAGCAGAATGGACAGCTGCGTGTAGATTGGAGCATCCAGGCTCCCGGTGGGGTGGGGTAAGTTTGGTGATGTTCTGGCACAGCTGCAGCTGTGCTGTAGGTTCTATAAGAAATGGCCTTTACAAGATATTCTGTTTATCAGAAGCTTCCAAAAGGCTTTTTAATTGAGATTGTAAGTAAGATCTACATGTTTATTATCCTGAGAGGTTAAAAAAATGGATGAATTGTAGTATTCTTTATTCTCAGGTCGTTTATATGGTACTCTCTCTGCTTACTGAGGAGGGAGGTTTTGTCTTCATCCTCCCTGAGGCTGAAGCCGAAGGTTTTTTTGCAGTAGGAACACAGAATGGCATGGCAGTGAATTGTAATAAAGCCCACGCACACCTATTTGCATACAGTAAATACATTCTGCCCACTTCATGTATTACGTTTTCTGCTGAGCTCTTATTAAAAATGGGCAGAGATGTAAGGTCTGATGCTCATGGCAGAAAGCATCTTCAACATCAATCTCAAGTTTTTTCAGTGGTAGCTGGTGAAATCTGAGTGTTGTCTGAAACTTTTACGGTGTGAATTCCAATTTCATAGTTCATCTGTATGGGGGGAGTTAATGTGGAATCTGAGCAGTGCTGATCCGATGGGAGTGGGCACAGCAGTGAGTGCAGCACTCAGTGCCGTAGCTCAGCAGTAACAGATTTCCCCCATATGAAGCACTTCTGGCAATGAGTTTTTTAATGGGATATGCCTGGACGTGTGCGTACAAAGACTCAGATGTTACGAGTGAGCTGGACAGATCTAAAATAAGCATTTAACTTTTTAAACTCTTTTTGTTCCTGAACCAAATGCAACCTATGGGGCACCGGCAGCGTGAGGGTGGGATGATCAGTGGAGGGGATGGGGATGGGGATGGCTCACTGCTGCCTGGTGTCCTCAGGGCCTGGCAGGGGAACTGCTTGGCAATATGGGAGCACCATGTGTCTGCTGCAGCACTCTGGGTTCGGTTCCTGTGGCTATTGGGTGAGAGAGCTGCTGGAAGGGAAGGCTGGGGGTTGTGTCACCTGTGCCATGATGCATGCAGATGTGTTTTATGCCTCCTGCACGGTGCCAGCCCTCAGCTCCTGCTCTCCTGTGATACTCAGATAGGAGAAAGCACACCTTGATTTTGGGGTTTCCACCAGGTGCACTCAGTTCCATTTTGTCCACACCTACAGCAGGTGCACAATGCCCATTTGCATTTATTTCCCAGACCGCTGCCTTTGTGCTTCCAAGATTTTATCCAATATGACTTCTTCTAACCTTGTAGAAATTGCTGTGATGGAAGATGCTTCAGCAATTTTCAGTCTTATTTCTTTTCCAGTGATGCCTATCAGCTCGCTTAACAGCATAATGAATGAGTTCACAGGTGCCTTTCTGCTACCGTTCAGTTTGAGAGGAGCTGTATTTTGGTCAATGAGACAGATGATAGAGATGAAAGGTGAACTAAAGTTTACCTTTTTTTTGTCTCTGTCTAGCAGAATATGACTAAATGTTAAAACTACACAGTTAATTCTGTGGTGTTTACTAAAAGAAATTTTTCTGAGGAGTGGTTGTTATGGAAACAGCAGCCCTCTGTCCTTCCAAATGGAAAAGATTTATTTTAAGGGAGTGAAAATCCCTTAAATATTCAGCGTGTACAAAAAGATGAGATTGTGACATTCCTGGTGTGTGTCCTCTACGAAGCTCCAGGAACTTTGGTGGAATGAGGGGAGGGTGCCAAGCAGCGAGGAGGAAAGGCCTATGGCCTATTTCTAATGTGGGAGGGTGAAGGGGGGCTCCCACAGGAGGGGAGGGCATTGGTCAGCAGAGGAGATGCTCAGGTGTGGACAAATCCGATGCAAGTGCTGCTCCTCTCGCAGTGCAGGCAGTAAATCCCACAGTGCAGGGAGCCTGGGGGGAAACGAAGCAACCAAATAACCAAACACCACCCAAACCCACGCTGCTTTCCGTGGGTCTTTGCTCTCACCAGGGCACAGGCATTTGAGGTTGGCTTTCACAGATCAGGATCTGTTTATGGAGGGTCTGTGGGCCACAGAACTGCACGTAATTTAAATCTGAACTGTGTCCTTATGGTGTTTTTCTTGTGTTGTAGAGTACCTGCAGACCCAATCTCTATGTATGAAAGACATTTTAGACTCAGCATAGCAGATCTCTGCATACCAGTGGCTCCTGTTGACAAATTAAAATACTATAATTTGCTGATCAAAGACATATGTAAAAAAAAATAAAATAAGAAAACCTGGAATTAATTGCAAAATAATACGGCCAAAACTGCAGTATATAGCAGGAAAATTGTTCCCTGAAGTACTTTTGTGTTGAAAATCACACATCAGCTTCACTGTATTCCTGCTGCTTTCATGCTATTTCAAAAAGCACTGACAGTTCAAGCATCAAATAAGTAACTTTTATTTTTTCCTTTGAAAATGAATTTTAAATGAATCCCAAATTTGAATTTTCACTTCTTTAACGGTTCTTTAGCTACAGAACACATTTATGTATGTATGTATTGTTCCTGATATTGTCATGGCAGTGTCTCTTTCTACGCCGGATGCTTTCAGGTTGCAGTTCTGACAGGGCAGAGTTTGAGAACTACAATGAAGTACTGATATTGCATTCATGTTGTGCTGGCAGAGCAGTGCAGGGCTGCGGGGAGTGGCTGTAGGCACTGCTGGTGGGGGGTGGGCAGCACAAGGAGGAAGCGAAGCAACCTTGGTGGGAAGCACAGGGCTTGTGGCCATGTCCTCCATGGGGCTGTCACTGAACCTTGGCAGAATAGGCGACAAATGCACACCTCAGAGGAAAGGAGCGGCCTGGCCTGGAGGGCAGCTGCTAAAGTGTGGACCAGCGTTGTTTTTCCTGGGCTCCACGTAGTGATGGTGTTTCCATAATCGTGCAGGAAGCTCCTCATGGATGGGTGGACTGTCAGACTTCCAGTCAAGATGGTCTGTTTTACTCCTTTTTCAGTGGAGTTTTCACTGACATTGAATTTATATGTCAACTCTAATATTTTCCTATGCAAGCATATTGATTATAATTAAGTAAGACACTGCTTGCAAACTTTGATCTGAATTTAACTCATAGTATTTCATTGTATGCCAGAAGCAGTTCATTAGGCTTGCAGATCAAACAGGAGCTAACACAGGCAATGGGAAATCAATGCACTTTTAATTAATCTTTTGTTTTTTTGAGGAGAGGAACGTGGCATTCAATGAGGAAAAAATGAAAGTAACCCCCTTCCAGAGACGTAACAGCAGGGCTTTTGGTAAATAGCCCAAATATTGCAGGTGCAGTGGGAGAAGAGTGAATGGTGACATGTTAGTATCCAGGCTTTCATAGTCAGGAATGTGTGTTCTCCCTGCAGAAATAAACACCATTCACCACAGCAAATGGGGAATCACGTGGAGCCATTGTGCCAGCAGGGGCTGTGCCTTGTTTGCTGTCCCTTTTGTTTGAGTGAAAATTGGGGGTTTGGGAAATCACTGACAGTGCTCCCTGATACTTATCCTCTATTTTGCTGCTCCTTTGCAAAGAGTGGCTGCCACCCTTTGTACACAAACTCACAGGCTGGCTGGGGAACGAAGCAAATTTAGTTCTACCTGAGATGCACTGCGTGCTTTCCCTTGGGAGGAGTTATAATGACATGGTGTTTTCCTTTTAGACCTCACACTAGAGAAAGCAGTTTGTGCGATGTTAAGGATCTGTTCTGTAGTCCCAGCTGCTTTTAACCACAGCCCCTTCTTTTTAGGCTGCATTCCTTCACACCCCAGCACCAAGCTCAGTCCCACATGCAGGCTGCTCCCCGGGGTTCCTGTGCTTCACGGTGGGCTGCTGTGTGCTGGCCATGGAGCGTTGGATGTTGGCCACTGGGTGCCAGGTGCTGGCCACGGACTTCTGGGGCTGGTGGATGCAGGACTGATGGTGACTTGTGGCAATACTGGTGTGCCTAAAAAAGTGTCTTGGGAGTGGATCTGGAATGACGTGCCAGTCTAGCCTGCATCCAAACCAATCCATTCAGGAGGGAGCTGTGTGCTGAATTGTGAGTTGCAAGGGGGAAAATATCATTATTTGCAGAGCTTTTCATGAATTTCATTGAAAAATGGGGAAATGAATTGCCGAGGAGACTGTAAGCAACACAAGGATGCTGAATTTAGGCTTTTTCAAAGATGTTCATGGCACTGAAACTGTAACAAGTCTGGGACAGGGGGAGACCCCGGGGTGACCACAGCCACTTGTGGGCTGGCAAGGGCATGGCCTGTGCCAGTGCTGGGCTGGGTGCTGCGTGCTTGAAGTGCTCTCACACATGGCCCTGCATGGAGGAAGTGCTCTGTGGGGAAAGGTGCCGTGAGCAGCTTGCTGCCCTGTGCTGGCGGGAGACCTGGAGTGTGAGGTGCCTGCAGAGGGATGCAGGTGGAGGCTTGAAGTGGATGCGTGCACTGAGAGACCCCAGCCTTTTTCAGCCAGCTCTCAGAGATCCGCAGCTCACCCTGTGCTGAAACCGGGTATTTATCCCCTTCTATGCTTGACTGGTGAGTTGTGGGGAAGGGAAGTTGCAATTAAATAATTGCCACGAGGTGCTCTGCCTTAAAGGGGTGGCAGATTGCATTTGGACTCTATGCAGGCGGTGTTCAGGGACTGCTGCCTTGAATCATGTTTAGGCTGAGGCTGTATGATGTTTCCTGCAAGCTCTAGTGTGGATTTGATGGCTTTTGATTGTTTTATTGGCTTTGGGGTGGGAATTTGCCGTCACAGGCAGTCCCAGAAGTCCTCCTGCTGCTGGCAAGCCCTGAAACAGTAAGAGATCCGTTTCCACACTCAGATCTGTTCTTTTAATAGTGCCTCGGATCTACCTCCCTGATTACCTGAACTCTCCTCCCCCCTCCCCAGGACCCGCCCCTCTCCTCCGCCAGCATCTCCCTCTGCTGCCTTTTGTTAATGGTTTGGAGCCCTTTTCTTAGTGGAGTAGGCAATAATACTCAGAGGTCAGCCCCTGAACTTTTCCCAGGGCTCTTGAGAAATGCGGAGCTGCTTTGGAGATGCTACGAGTGAATGACAATTACACCCAGATCTCGATCTCTGAACCCTGCAGGCTCTAATGAGCATTTCTGGGGAATTGTGCCCTTAACGAAACAGCGCTTTCCAAAGGGAAGTGATCCTGAACACATCAATGGATGTGTGTGGGAGCCCTCAAGGAGGGTCTGAGCCAGGCACTGAAATACCCTGAGCTCTTTTTTTCTCTCTGTATCTGAAATGCCAGTGCAGACCTCTAAAGCACCTACGCTCACATTTGTTGCATTTTGTATAGGTGAACTGCATGCTTAAGCACCGCATTTATAAAATCTTTATAATGCTATTTTCTGCAATATTTAAAATATATGAAATCTCTCGAGTCCCTCAAAGAACACTAATGATACGCAGTGAAACGTTTATGTAAGATGTGTCTCAAGCTGAAAGTTTTGGGTCAAGAAAAGGAGCTTTGCATTGAATTAAGTAGGTGAATTTATTGCCTGATGTTGCTGCCTATTTCCTCTCCTGTATTCCTGTGTGATGACTTGCTCTGCAAAGATAATGGCCTTGGCTGCTGCTGGGGTTGGCTTCTGCAGAGCAGGCTGATCTTCACAGGCGGTCAGCACCGTAAAAGCAAATTCCGCCTCCGGACTCCACTTCTGCAGCATACTGTGAGAATTTTACAGTCCATTTCTTAAACTCCATTTTAGAAACTAGAGAACAAATAGTTTTTGTTTTACATTTTGATTTATTTTACCAAAGGCATCTTCCCAGCCCTCCCAGTTTCATGTCCTACCCCAAGTGCAGAGAAAGAAAGATCCTTACAGAGAACCCCTTTCCAGCAGGAGAAAATACTTAAAAAATAAATTAAACCAAACTCTTGCAGAGCAGTAAAATGAAGCAAAACTTTAATTGCTGCTACCCACATTCTCTCCAAAACATGTTAAATTCCGAGGTGCACAGGATAGCTGTAGCCCTCACTATAGGTGCCAGGCAAGTATTAAAATCATTTCATTCTGTATGTGTACGCAGTAATTTTGGTATTTTATAGATGTGGCCAGAAGTCACCCCAGTCCAGTTGTCTTTAGTTATACTTAAGTATGAAATGAAGTGATTGAGAAATGGTTCAGCTCTTCTGATTAAATTTAATGGGGTGCTACTTTCAACCTGATTGGATCATAGCCTGGGATTTGAAAAGTAGCTGTGCTCCTTAATAAACCCTTACAAATCTTTTTCTAAGTGATGCACGTGATTTATCAGACTTGGGCTAAAGAAGAGCTCACTGCATCAATTCATCCTGACAGTGTGTGTCTCTGATGTTTAATTTCATTAATAGAGGAACATTTGCACAGAGCATTCAGAATTGCGTGGGGCTGCTACAGTGGCAGAAAGTTAATAGTCTTGAAATAAATGATTGCTTCAGGGCAATTGAGGGGAGGAGGAGGGCGTTCGGATTGTAAGAACTGGTCTGTATGTTGGCTGCTCTGTGTGTGGTGAGAAGGTTGTGCTGGGGATGTGGTGCCAAAAAAAACCCCAACAAAAACAGTTGTTTTTTTTTCTTCACAAAAGTGGAAAAACCACCAGTCTGACTGTAGGACCCACAAAGGCAAGGGATCAGCATTACAGGGAGACACAGCTGAGTTAGTTGCTGTTCTGTCCATTGAGAAGAAAGACTCGGAACCAATTATGTTGTTTTAGCACCAGAGCACATGGTAAGGGTGCTTTTAACCCGCGTGTCTGGCACAGCCCTGTTCCGTTTGAGGTCTGTCAGGAGCTCTGCATGAAGTCTGCTGGCTTCGGGCAGATGATCAGTGTGAGCGCAGTCTGTAATTGCTGAAGATGTTTATCGTGCAAATTAATGGAAGCGAAAGCTTTACTTGTACCCATTAAATTGGAGCATGCGGGTGGGTATACATGTGCAATCAGTCCCAGTGCTTCATCATGCAAGCACACATCCTCCCCACGTCGATTCGGGTTTGGATCTGGTTGCTGCTGCGGTGGAGCGGCGTTAGATTTCCCAGCAGCTGTTTGCTGGCGATATAATTACTACCGCCTTGCTTTGCATCCCGCAGGGCTCGTTCCTATCTCCCCGTGCTCCCCGCAGCCCCTGCCACGAAGGCACTGCACACATCTGCTCCAGCCGCCGTGCGGGCAGAGGCAGCGCAGCGCAGCAGACAAAGGCTGTGCGATAAGGAGCTGCCGGCCCAGCGCTGCGCTCTGCTAATCTGCGCTGCAGCTGGCGAGGCTGCCGGGAGAGCAGCACTCCGCGGCTCTTCCATTACTAGATTAAATTTCCAAGGATGCTCAAAGCTATTTTTCTGTTTTATCTATCTTATTTTGTGTCAAAAAGTGGGTGGAGTGGGGGAAGTTCTCCAAACTTGATGCACAGGACGTATTTATAATCCGTTCTGATCTGGCACATGCTTTGCCTTGGGCAGTCCGGAATATTTTATTAGTTCTTAGGGACTTATACCCTCCCAGACAAGTGCCTCATGCTGGAAAGGCATCGCCCAAGCATCCTGCTTGTACCGTCACTGGGAATGATTGCTCCAGAGGAAAATCATAGAATGCTTTGGGTTGGATGGGACCTTTAGGATCATGCAGTTCTGACCCCTCTGCTGTAGGCAGGGGTGCCTCCCTCTAGATAGGGCTGCTCAGAAATACTGAGAAAATGAAGTTGAGAATGAAAAATAAAAGGCAACAGCAGTAAGCTCTCTGATAGGAAAAGAAATAGATATCTATTTTAATTCTTCCATTCTGTGGTAATAAAATATGTCCAAATAACCACCCCAAATAGAATTTTGACTGTGACTCAGAGAACTGGAGGGAACTCTGAAGTACTGTAAAGACTTGGCTATTTTGTTGATTTTATGGGAAATGCATTTGGAAGAAGACATTATGGAGGGGTTAGATAAATTACTCTTAAAAAAACAAATAACTTGAAGCAGAGCTGGGTAAAGAATTCTAAAAATTATTTCTGCCTCAACTGCAGCTGGATGTCACATTGCCACTGCACAAGCAGGTCTCAGCCTTGGATGCTGTAATACATCTGCGACATGCAGGTAGGGTAGCAAAGAGACCAGCCAGCAGATAGCAGCATGCAGATGAGCACTGGGAATACAATGTAAGGGGTGACTGCAGCCATGGCCAAGCGTTTGCTTCACCACAAGCTTCAGCAGGCAGGTAACACACCGGGTGCTCTGGGTTTGGGGGTAATTTTGCTGGAGTCAGTGGAAAAAGGACAAGGAAAAAAAAGCTGGTGTGGAAAATGAGCTTTGAGGTGTTTCTTTTTAGGAGAAGCTGCTTCTCCAAAGGGCGGTCAGCACTGGCACAGCTGCCCAGGGAGTGGGGGGTTTGCTGTCTTGGGGGGCATTCAGAACGTGGGGAGGTGGCACTGAGGGACGTGGTTGGTGGGCTGGGCTCTGAGAGGTCCTTTCCAACCTTAGTGGTTCTGTGATTCTGTTTCCTACTGATCTTTTTGTACTTCTTTTCCCATGACCCCTCTGCCCTCCATCTTCCTCCTTTCCTTCGGTTTTGTTTCCAGCTTCCTTGGTTTTGTGGTGATGGCTGTGCAGCCCCCAGCACACCCATAAATCTGAGTGTGGATCGGGCACGTCTCTGAAAACAATTTTAGTAAGCAGAACAAAGTCCATTTAGTCTTCATTACATACATTGCATTTCCTGAAGAGACTGTGGCTGGATTTACTGTGCAGTTTAGTGAATTAACTTACATGTTCTTTCCACATACCTGAGCCTGGGGAATCTGAACTCATCCCACAGAAAACTGACTGAAAATCAATCAGCTCAGATAGATGTAAAGAGCTCACTGGGGAAACGCAGTCAGGCAACTCCATCCTGAACTACTTATGGTATGACAACAGCAGCCTGCATTTCCACTAATTCAGTCGTCTCCAGGGCATTCAGTGTAAAGCGGGTCCAGGAAACACATTTTTAATACCGTGGCTGCACAAATGGCTGCAGCAGGAGGCACGGCGGGGGGTGACTGCTAACTGCGTGCCGGGGGCACTTTGATTCACTGCTGTCCACCCATGCGTGCCAACTTACAACAACACTGAGTGAGACCGCTGGCACTTTGCAGAAATACAGGAATATTTATCAGTTCTCCAGCCTAAATTGTCTTTTCTTGCGTGGTTCCTGAGACAAGGAGCTTTTTCTTCATAAAAAAAAGAAAGGGGGGGATGTAGAGGGGGAGTAGCAGCTCCAGTTGTCTCCATCACTTACCTGCTGAAGAAGCTAATTCCAGTAGTGAGTTACGTAGGCCTGTGTGCTCCCTCCTTTGCTCTATTCTCAGAAACCATAAATATGGTTTCTGCATTTGACACGAGATGCTCTGCTATTATTTCTGCTCCCCCCTCCTAACCAGACCCCCCCTTTCATTCCTGTTTCGGCTGGCTGAATGCTCCACTCAAAGCTGAAGATGTTTCTGTGCCACCCTCCGCCTTTTTCTCCCTACCAGCAGAATTTGCTGTTATGAAATCGGTGACCTGAGGTTACAAAGAGTGTGTGATGAGTAACAGGAAAGATGCTCTGCTGCAGAGTCGGGAATTGGCACACAGTGTTGGTCCTCTGGGTGCAGTTCTGAGTATGCAGGTTCTCCTATTTTCCCTTCTTCCACCTCTCTCATAACCACCTTGCTACGAAGGAGGTGAGAACTGATATTAAGTCCACCCTGCAGCTGGATTTATTCATCAGGACTTGTTTTTATGATTCTGAGCAGCTACGTCCTTCCAGTTTGACCCAAGATTTAAACATCTGTGTGTTAACTGTGGGAGTGAACACTGTGGCTGTGAGAGCTGGTGGTTCTGCTCAGACGTGCCAGACTGCAGTCCTGGGAGAGCCATGAAGTTTCTCTTTATTTCTAGCATTCATAAAACAGGCTTGTTTGCAAAATAACCCAGAGGAGCAGAGTTAACGTTTATTTGGGTTGACTGATGCTTTGCAGCCCCGTGGTGAAAATGTGAGCGTGAAAAGCTGCTGTTAGAGGTGGGACGCTGGTCTGCAGGGCCAGGGCTTGGATGGCTCTGTGGGGCCGCTCTGAGCAGCAGCAGGGGGTGAGCGTGGGTTGCTGGTGGAGGGGGCAAAATGGTGGGGGACTGAAGTATAGCTGGGAGAGCAGAGCTGAGCTCCTCCAGTGGGTGGGCAGAGCGTGGTGAGGTCAGTGTGGTGCTGCCAGGACCCTGCTGCCCTCAGATCTTCTGTTGCCTCCTGCCCACAGACAAAGAAACAGTTTTATCCTCCCTTCCCTTTGAACATGAGGTCAGCTGATTTCTCTCTAATCAAAAATAGATCCCACGTTCCTGGTAGCAAGGGTCAGTGATGAAGGGGTTGAACTTATTGGAAGTAGTACTTCCACACTGTATGTAAACTTCTGGTGATCAGCGGCTTAAAATAAGGAGCCTGAGTTTGTGCCAATGTGCTGTTTTTGAATCCCATGTATTTATAAGCACAGTGCAAGCTGTGCAACCTGATGGGCTGTGTCCAACACCAAGCCTGGATGTGAAGGGAGCTGCTGCAAGTGCATGGCACAAAAGGAAGAGCAGGAATTGCCTGTAGAGTTGTCCAGAGTTTCCAGCAACCTCACAAAAAGAGAGGTTTGAAGTTGCAACTTCCATCTGCCCACACAATTCCCAGCAGGCACACGAGGGGCCAAGATGCAGTTATGCAGGACTGGAGTCCATCCATGAGCAGCAGGTGGTGGAGCAACTGCAGATGTGAGCAGGGCCATAAAACTGGCAGCTCCTGTAGCTTCCCCCAGTGCCTTTGCTGCATTTTAACAGAGCTGTGGTGCCAGAGTGTTGCAGAAGTCTGTATTTCAGAATGTGTTTTTAGGAGAGAATGTAAGAGAGGGCAGGAGAGCTGCCAGCCCACCTGTGTATGGGCACTGATGAGTCACGGCCTCAAACACTGATTGAGCACCTGGAGAAAAGACCCAGCCAGCCCTGAGAGCACAGGTGAAGGTAATAAAGCCAGGCTCTACCCTTCCTACACCTCATTTAAGGGCTGACTGCTGCTGAGGAAGGTTCTCTTGCTGGAGATCTCTCCTTTGTGGAGTTTTTTCACAAGCCTAGATCTTCAGAGATGTGTGAGCGCTCTTCTTTTTGTAATGTCTTTCCATTACGTTGCTCCTGGTGCTGTTATACACGTGCCATTAGGCAAAGGAACAGGCGAAGGCAGGAATCCACCTTACTGCTGCAAGGCACTGAGGCTATTGGGAAAGGCTGTCTTTTTCTGGTGGCTTGTCCAACAGGTTTCTTTCATATTGATTTCTCAGTTATCAGAGAGAGAAACACAAACCAGCCAAACCAACCAAACCCATCCAGAGGCTGAGGGAGGCCTCCCACGTGGCAGCTCTCCCACCCTGAGCCCATCCCAAACCCACCCAACATTTCTCTCTAATGGTGAAAGATGTTGGAAAGAGCTGTGATCACCGACCAGCTGACGACTGTGTGCTGCCGGGAAGCTGCTTCCTTTTCATTCTTTGCTCTTCCAAAATTACCCTTGAGTTAATTTAGAGAGGAGAATACTGACAAGACGCTGGAGGTGCAATGGCAGCAGTAGGAAAAAGGTTTGATTTTGTTTTTCTTTCCTTCTCTCTGTTAATACATGAATGTGTATGTGCTTTCTCTCTGCTGCTAACTGTGCCTGCAGGAAGGTGAAAGGTTTAAGTTGATCCCATTAATGTATATAGAAGTAAATCTTTTCTGTGCTGGGTATTGAGTGATAAGGAAGAAAACTTTATGGCAGGCTGCTAGATTGGTAGGTAATATGGCCATGGATCTTTGTGAAGTAACGTGGGAAAACAGTTCTTCACTTTCATCTTCTGTGCAGAACTGGGGAACGTTCTCTGTTTTCCTTCCTTCAGTGCAGGCACTGCTGAGCTCTGTTGCAGTGAACACGCAGGTTATCAGGGCAGATGGAAGTCAGCTGGGGTGGGGATTCATAAACACAGGAGACCAAAGGCAGAATATGGAAAGCAAGATATATGTATATATATATACGTGTGTGTATGTGTATATATAATACATATTTGTTATGCTTTGCAGAGGAATCATTTTTAATGGCTTCTTAGTTTTTCCTATTCGGTTTGATTTTGTTTTCTCACATTTTTCTATTTTTTTGCAAATCCACCATGAAATACAGAAAAAGGATGCTTTGGGGTGAGAGAGTATGAAGGTGTCTCTATGCAAAGACTTCAAACAAACTCTGCCAAGAGTAAATCCATATCAAATTCATGTAAAATTGGGTTGGCTAGCATGCTTTTGATGTTCCTGAATTACTGCACAAAAACGTTCAGCAGAGATTATCTATTAAGATTTTTAGTTCAGTCAAGCATTCCTTTAACCAGACAAAAATACTTCACCCCGGGTGAGCGCCGGGCTAACAGCTCTCATCCCACTGGTGCACAGCGGATCGATTGGTGCCTTTCCTGGCACTGATGTTCTGATCGCGTTGTGACCCTGGGCTGCTCCCCCAAGGCTGGCACGGCAGTGTGCCTGCACTGCCCCAGGCTCCCAGCTCTGGGATGGGGGCTCACTCACTGCACGGGTGAGTGCCTGACTTCATTTTGGCTCTCCGGCAGGCAGATGTGGAGGTGCTGGGCTGGCACAGGGCTTCATCCCATGGCAACGTGAAGGCACTGCTGGGTATTTGTGTTCTGACTGCTTTTTCCTTCTTTCCATGATGTCAGAAGTAACAGAGAGGGATTGATCTTCTGCATTTAGATGGGAAAATCAACACTGAATTCAACAGAACTGTGATCATTTCTGACATAGTATTTCTGCTTTGTTAACTGTAACAGTTTATGATTAACTTCATTTGCTATAGGCACATGTGTGGGAAGGTCTCACAGACATTCCTCCCCCACTGAGGATGGGTGGGAGGTCAGTTCAGACCTGAGCAAACTCTTTGATGGGGATTGGATCCCATAAACAAAAACCTGAGCTCCTGCACGGCGGGAGGGGAGTTGTGCTGGTGCTGGGTGTCAAACTGGCACAGCCTGTGGGGAGAGAAGGAGCTTTCTCTCCTCTGTAAGGAAGTGTCATTCAGCCCAACTTCACTGACTGAATTTTGTTTATGCTTGGAAGAGAACAACCCCCAAACCAAACTGTATGAAACTGAGATGGTTTCAGCCCTGTGGGATGTTTGGGGGCTTGCAAGCAGGCAGCTGCAGGGAGCAGTCATGCAGCATTGCTGACGCTGTGCTGAGCACGGTGCTGTGCTGTGGGTACACTGGCGGCGCTGCGGGGAGATCCGGGGAGCAGCAGGGCTGGGACTATGGAGCCCACGAGGCACGGTGCCCGTGGTTCGTTGTGCCCACTGCTGGGCTGGCCTACTGGGCGCACAGCCACGCACAGCCCTGATGCTGCCAGCAGTGGCTCAGTGCCTCGAGGGGCTGCAGGAGGAGATGCTGGGGCTGTGGATGATAGGAAGCTGCCAGGAGCTCCCATTGCCAGGCCCGCAGGCCGGTCGGCCGTCCCAGGCTGTGTGTGATGGTGCTGGCTGGGGCGCTGAGCGGTGATGGGCATTTGCAGCCCCCAGCTGACCCCCAGGGCCCTGTGACTGATGTTCCAGGGGTGCAGGAGATGCTCTGGGAAATGGGGACCTGCTGGACCCCCCCTCCTGCTGTGCTCTGTGACATTTGTTTACCTCTGCCTGTGCTGCTCTTGCTCTGTTACATGGTGCCTTGCCTCGGAGCTTGAATTATTGCCTACATGCATGGGTAGAGCCTTTGGAAAACAACTGAGCATGTAATTAAGAGAGTCAGTGTGTTTTATGGGGATAGTGACGAAAGGAAACAGCTTTTCACTTTAGTAATTGTGAGTGCCTGTCAGAAGAGATTTGTGGCAGAGGGAGGTCAGTGGGAAGAGAGCTCCCACTGCAGAGTGGGCTTCTTCCTCAAGTGGTGTAGCTGCTCATCATTTACCAGCCTTCCATCTGAATTCAGACTCGTTGCAGATGCGGTGTGCACGCATTGGCCGGGTGCTCTCTGGGTGCACACAGCCTGCTCTGCAAACTGAGCTCAAAAAGCCCCCAGACCCCGCAGACCTTTCTGGATGGGAGAGTGGCAGCGGGTTGTGCACAGCCTGGAGTGCTGGTGGCAGCTCACTTCTGTGAGAGCAAGTTGCCATTGCTCAGAGGCCTGGGTGCTTTGGGACAGGAAGGGCAAGGGAGGATTTTGCTGATACTTGGATTGTTGCACTCTGCAGATCCTTCTAATCAAGCAGCATGTTAATGTATCTCTTGTTTTCCAGTAAGTCATTAGTCGCTTAAGTGAAGTTGCTCATGTCAGTTTTCCCTTTCATTAAATATTCATATTTACTAATGGAAATTGTCTTGACAAATTGGTCAAACTGAGCAACTTAGGAATTTATGCCGCGGACTAAAAAAAGTTGTTTAGAACTCCCAGTGAGCTGAAGTAATGCTTGAAATCATTAACACTTCATTGATTTTATAATTAAAAATCCGTAGAGTAAATAGAGCATCCTTTAAATGTGGCATAGCAGTTTATCTCAATGCTTAGTATTAATATTCATTTTTTTTCCCTGTGAATTTCCATGAAGTTCTGAAGGCCCTTCTGTTGTCCCTATGGGTGCTCTGGCAGCTCCTGGTGCTCCCCAATGAAGGAAATGGCCCTGCAAAGCTGGCTGGCTGAGCTCAGTGTTAGCACTGCTTGAGGCCACAGTAACCAGTGTTCATGAATGGGTATCTACCTCCTCTAAGCAGGCTTATGTGGCCAAAGGCTTATGATGAAGTCAGATGGGAGTAATCATTCATGGAGGCTAATTCAGTCCGTTGACCAATAACTAACAGCCCATAATTAGTTTCACAGAGAATTATGTTTTGATTCGCTGCCCCAAAGAGTGGCTGCTAGAGAGTCTGAAGGAGAGAAAGGAGCTCTTTAACATAAATACTTTTTTTAAAGTCTGAACTTCTTTTGGCAATAACTGTGCTGTTACAAATACAAAACAAATAGAAGGGATTAAAGTCATCCTTCCATAAAGAATTTCATGCTTTGCATGGAAGCAGCTCCAGATGGGTCAGCAGCTGTGATGCATCTTTAGAGCTGAGCCCACTGGCCAGTGGGGGCAACTGCCCACCCGGGGACTCACAGCATCTGCCCCAGATGGCCGTCACAGCACGTGTGACCAGAAGTGCTCTCTGTCTCTCACTCTGGCACACTCCTTGTGCTGAGCCCAGGCTGACAGTGCTTGGTTTGCATCTGGAGCAAATGCACTTCTCTAATTACCCTGACTGTCTGCCGTGCTGTTGCTCGGCCCAGGAAGGCATTACAAGTAGATGGAGAGGCACAACCAGCCAGAGCACAAAGTACGTTTAACTCACCAACTTCACATCTCTTGGGATGAGAGCCTTCTGCTGCTTCAATATCCATCTATTTTCTCTTCTAATTAGTCTTCATCTGCCTATACAATACATTATAGTGGAGATTTCTCAGCAGTGAAGCCCTGCGTGCAGAGAGCAGTAACAAACAGCACAGAGCACTTGGGAGAACATTAACCTTGAAGCCCAGGACCTGCTGTCAGTATGGCACACAAAGACCTGGCCGCAGCTGCTCTAACATGGCATGCAACTCCAGTCCATCTACTGCAGACATCCTATTTTTGGTATCCTTAACTATCACAGATTTAAGCTGATTTCTGCCTGGCTTCAAAAGCAAATAACGGAGCAGTGCTATTCTTCTCTGCTGATAGAAGAACTCTGCTTCTAATTGTTACTGAACATGCAGTTTTGTGAAGGGAGATGGCAACTTTGGTGTGCTGTGAGCGTGGGGCTGCAGCCAGTGCCTGTGTGCAGTGGGAGCATCTCTGCCCCCGCCTTGCATCGCTGGGGGGAGCACCTGCAGCCCCCTCTCTGCGTGCAGGCAATGAACAGGAGTGAGCCTGAGCCCTGGGTGGCGTTTTGCAGTCGGAGCGCTCTGCCACCTGTGGCTGACAGCTCGGGAGGTTTGGCTGTTGGCAGCAGTGCAGGGCTGCGATATGAGCTGCCTGAAACCCATGTGCCCACAGCTGTGCAGATGTCCACAGGACTGGCATTTCAACCGAGCAGGAGTTTTTCTTTAAGGAGTTCACATTTGATGCTGTTTAACGTACGACTGGAGGGCAAAGCATTTAGCAGTGAGATGGATGATTATTGTTTTAAATGAGTTCACAATTATTTGATGAAGTGGAAAACAAAAAATGTTTTTCTGGCATGTGATCTTTTCTCTGTTGTTTTTTCTGCCTGAGTTATGTTTTCTTTCAGCGCTTCCAAGCACACACGTGCTGCTGTGCCACCATTTCGCTCCCGCTGTGCCCAAAGCTGCGCTCCTCTGGGTCAGGAGGCAGCGCTGCGGGTGATGCTGAGCAGCTGTGTGCTATGGGAGCTCCCAGCTGAGGGGGCTGAGCTGTGATGGGAAGAGAGCTCAGGAAATGTTCACCGAAAGAACAGGTTAGCCACGTGTGGCCACGGCAATCCAGTTCTGTTCGTGGGCTATTAAAGAAGGAGGAGGAGTTAAAATTAATTGAGTAAACGTTTCACTTAATAATTTATGTAAGAACTAATTGGCATAGTAATGCCTTCTAATGTGCTGTAAAAATTCACAGGATAATACATTAGAAGTAAAAAGGCGGTTGGGTGGTAATTCAAGGTCTCTCTTGCTGCCACGCTCTTCAGAAATTTTTTGCTGCTCTGCCCTGCTTTCATCAATAGTAAAGGTGATTTTTGGTTTCAAGTATTTTCATCACATTTGAAGGATGTTCTAGCATTTCCATTTTGATTTGAGGTAATTTTGTTCCTTGTTTTTGTGATTAATAGTTCATACTTAATATATTAAAGGCATAGTATGTAATTATATATATATATATATATAAAATATAAAAACCTCATCTCTTTCTGCATTGCAGTGCACATACCTGGCCCCTCTGATGTTAAAGTAAAGTAAAGCACTGAAAAGGTGTTACTCCAAATGGGACTTTGTGCATTGCACACACAGCGAGGTGGGAAATGCAATGAAGCTGTAGTTTTTCTCATCAGCACATGTGCTTCCCCACTGCTGAGAACAGTGCTGGAAATGATGATGTGTGATAGGAACATGAGCCAGCAGATGGGGAGGGAGAGAGGGAGGGAGGGAGCACTGCTGTGGTTGGTAATCTCTGCTGTGTTGTTAGGAGATAACTTCTGGGTCCGTGGGGGATGTTAGTTTGCTACTCTAGGATGCAGAATTGAGTTAATATCCTTAATTAATAGATTTAATTAGAAGCTTTAATATTCTAAGATAACCAGCTACATCTCTGTGTAAATGAGTGTTGCACCACTCAAACTGCAGAACACACTGATCTGAGAATGACTGTGGCTTTGTCCAAGGATTTGATTTCCTTAATGGTGATGACCCACAAAGTGGTGGTGTGGGGGCTGTGTTTGCAGAGCTGCCCAATGTGGGCTTCCATTGATGTCCTGCGCTCTCTGTAGGAGGCACTGCTCCCAGAAGTCAGCCATCTGCGTGCCTTGAGGAGCGCGCTGAGCTCCTTTGGGGCACCTGGGATGTCTGTGGTTGGATGAGACATTCGAATTTTGTGGGGGAAAGAAAACTTCCGCAGATGTTCTCACCTGTTTCTCCAGAACCTTGTGAGCAGTGCATCTCTCTGAGGAAGAGCCCTGGCTCAATACCTGCATTAAGGGGTAGCAACACGTTGGTGGGAGCAGAGCTCTGCAGTCTAACAAGGAGGGGCTGCAGTGGGAGCTGTCCTTCCTGCTGCCCTGAGCTGAAGCTGGGCCTTGTCGCTTGGATCATCGACTGCAGGTAAGCAAGGTAATGTGGAAATAACAACCTACAGTGTGGGCTAAAAAAACATATAAAGAGGCTTTTCCTTGGACAAAAATAATCAGAGATAACAAACAACATGTAGTGTGTATGCTGAGAGGCGAGGCTGCAGACAGGTACTGAAAGTACCTCTAACGAACTTCTGTTTCATCTCCTCTAACTGCAGAGCCTGCTCTAACTGTGGGTGAGGATCTAATGGATATTCACTGCTTTAGTGAGATGCTGGCTCTGGCTGTGCAGTGCACGTGGGAGCATTTCCAAGATAAAGATGCCAAAATTAAGTGCGATATTAAGCTGTAATTTCTGATATCTTATAACAGGATACATCAGGATTTAATCTTCTTGATTAAATCAGAACTGTAAGGTCCCACAAGACTCACTATAGTCGTACATTCAGCATCCTATTTCTACGCATCACGCATATTCCCATGATTTGTCTTTGTTTCTCTCTGTCTGTGTTTTGTGGATCCTTAGAGAAAGTATTTTGCTAAGCTTAGTTTAACTAGAACAATTCCCATTAAATAAAATTTGTTCTGGATAGAAATGTGTCAGAGAAGGTATTTATTGCAGCGGTTCTTATTTCAGGGTCTGTTAGCCACTAGGAATGTATACATGCTCTTCAGGGTATTTACCCAGGATTCTCATCTTGGCTGGCTTTTTCCTTTCAAAAGGAAGAAAAATTTTCTGAGAAGAGACTGTATGATGAAAGAAGGGGTTCTACACTGTGGAGGAGCCTGTGGCCGAAGGCAGATGATGTTAAAATAGACGGTTCCCTAAAGCTGGGTGATCAGATCAGGTTAGGGCACTAAATGTCCTAATTGTCTTGGCGGTATCTTAGGGTAATCTAAGTTACCTAAATTAGGCATCAGCTCCCCCCACCAACCCTGCAGGGACCGTAGTGGTATCTATCTCTATTTTAAGAAATAAAGGGTGAAATTCTGAACCTGATGATGCCAAGTTTGTCCGTTCGTATTACTTACAGCGAGGAGCTGAAGTGGTGGAAGGGATCTGTAGAAAGTAAATTAAGCAGAGGCAAAGATGGGTTTTTACCTAAAACCTGAAAGCCTTGCTGAAGGCTTCGTTCCCTCTTTCATGAAGTTTCTCTCTGGTGGTTGTGGTGGCTGCAGGCGGCGCTGAGGCTTCCAAGGAAATTGCTCTGAGATTCATTGGTTTACACATATGATTTTGGACAGTGCCCCAAGAAGGATCAGCTTTTATTGCTTTGCCCTGAGCTTGTTTATGAGTTCTTTTATAAGGTTTTGCCTCATAAAGGAAGATCAGTTAGAGATCGATGTCGCTGTGGTTTGTAGGTGCAGACCAGCCAGTTCACGCCTTGGTCTGGTCCCATCTGAGTAAACTGGAATCCAGACGCTCCATGGGGACGTCGCATGGCGCCTGGAGTCACTCTGACTCAGAGTGGACTTTTTATGAAATAACGCTGTGTTATTTCTCCTCCAGCAGGCGCTGCCTTGCTCTGGGTTCCATCACACTGTGAAGGGGAAGCGGCACTGTGCAGCCCTGCATGGAGCAGCCCTGCGTCGCCTCCTGGCAACCAAAGCCCCGGCTTGGCAGATTCTATGGAAAGCATCAGGCCAGGCTGAAACAATGGATACGGAATGAAAGGTTTCATGTGTGTCACTGGCATTAAATTGTGGGACGCCTGATGAATGAGCATTGTAAAAACATTGAGGGCAATAGCAAACTCCCTTATGTGGATGATTAAGGAAATAATTGGAGCAGGGAGGTAGAGAAATTCAAGTCCAAGAAGCCTATTAAAGTCAAGATAGAGTGAGCAACTCCTTGTGATCGATCTAAACTCGGGGAAAAAAACTACTGAGGTACTCTGTTCATCCAAGCCCCAGGTTTCCTAGGAGATGGAAGGCAGTTCAGATATGGCTAACGACTGGGCTCTTACTGCTCAGCTAAAATAACTTTCTCTGCCAGTCTCCAGATGCTCCGGGCTTCTTGGCTCCACGATAATGAACACACACCCAGCAGACAAGCAGGCAGTGCTGCTCCTGCCCGGCCTTGCTCCTGGAGGTGGCTCAGTGTGTTGGATCCAGGTCTGACCAGAGCTATGATTATCCGACAGCTCACATTATGCTACACTGATTGCTTCTCCCCCAGCGACTAGAGGAGTTAACCTACTTCAGCAGTGACTTGATCAACACCTAAATCTTAAGGAAAAAATGGAGAATTCAGGATAAGTGATAGGAAACTTCTCTCTAGATTAAGCCACTAAATGTCAGAGCTATGTAAAGGCTTCTTCTGGAGTAAATCAAGATGAAAACTATATGAAATTTCTTGCATGCTATCTGCTTTAAATTTAGCCAGCTCCTGCTGTTACCCAAAGGCAATAATCCTGGGCAACCTGAGTGCTTGGAGTGTGTTGGTCTGTTACTGAATGCAGCTGGATGTCACTCTGGAAGGGTGACCTGCACTGTAAGGAGCCCCACTCAGTCACTGGACACCACATGCGCGCAGCATCACACGGCTGGCCCAGGATTTAGACAGCTGTTGTACATCACTGCCTGAAATACAGGTATGAGACAGAAATAATCTGCTTAGCCTTAAAATGTTGATTATTGTCACTGAGGTCTGGCCTGACATTAATGCTTTTAGTGCCAAAAGAGTGACAATGCTGTCTCCAGGTTCTGCTGAATCTTCCCATAGCAGCGCGCCTGTCTGCCCTGGCACAGCTTTGCACTGTGTACTCACATATAGCCAGTATTCCTGCAATGCATTTAAGTGTTCATCTTTTTGAAACCACAGAAAGCAAATAAGTGCCAAAAATTCATGCCATATCCAAATGCTGCTTCGGGTGGCTCAGGAGACCTAATGGCAGGTTATCTTCCAGACAATTGTGCGCTCCCTGGGACCAAGGCAGACACTTGGTTGGAGAGCTGTGTGTAACTGTTGGCTGATTTCATGTGATTTAGAGATTTCCTTTAGCTCTGTTATTAGCTTTTATGAGTCTTAATTGAGTAGTTTACTTGCAATACACAGTCCTTGATGTGCCAGAATATATCCTTAAATGTGCATATGTACTGAGCAAAATGGTATTTTTACTTCTAAAACTGGGAGCAATGAGCTGGGGAATAGGTCCCAGCTCTGGCTGCAGATATTTGATGGATCAATCCAGGTTTAATGGTTGTTCTCTTTTGTATTTTGTGTCTGCTGCACTGATGCAACAGGTATTCTGCATTCTGTACCATTTGCAGACATGATTTCAGTACTGTATTCCCTGCACTAGATTCACCTTTTGTTTTCTACTATTTCTTTCCCTCTTTCACTCCAATCTTTTCTTTCCCAACAGTAGTTACGTTTAAGGTAGCAGCAGACACAATTGTCAGGACACCTTTGATAGCTGCTTGAATCTCAGCTGTGTACATTGATGAATGGTGCTGATATTGGGCTCAGATTTCTCTTGCTCTCACTGCTGTAGGGCTTTGTGTTTTCCTCTGGCCAGGGCTGCTGGCTCTGCTCCTGTGCGGGAGCCACGGTTCTGGTGGCACCTCGGTGTCTCCTGGGGGCACAGGTTGGAGCCAAACCTGGGGTACTGGGAACAGCACCCATGCAGGTCTTGTGGTGGTACAGCTTACATCCGGACAGCCTTTGCAAATTAAGTAGTGCCATTCATCATAAAGCATCATCTAAACTTGTTGCAGAAATGCTCCTGGCCACAGGGAATTTGCGTTATGTCTTGAAGAGCAGCATGTCTTTCAATGCCTATGGTAACGGCTGTCTGCTCCTTGAGCTTAAAGATCATTATCCAGCACTCTCTCATTCAGCATAACTTTTATGTCTAGCAAATTAAATTTCTGGGCAAAATAATTACATGTAAAGGCTGCTGGCTATTATTCACAAGGGGCCAATTTTCTCACCATTTGTTGGCATTTGAAATGTCAAATTTATGGCACTGTAATATATAAAACATATAGTTCAAAAGTAGGACGTGAAAGGCTCTAGTCAAGTTTGCTGATGTAAATCCTGAAGATAGCTGGGCATCAGAGAGGGAAAATAAATTATCTAATTGAAGCCAAATGGCTGCTTTATTCTGGATGCACTTTGGTGTCTGTTCCCTGCCCCAAATGTCGCTGAGCTCCTGGTGCTGTGTGTGGCAGTGCCTGGCTCTGAGCTTTGCTCTGGGTTCCTCAAAGGAGGCCTGACGGTGCCTTCTGGTACCGACTGCTGCTCCCCTTGTCTTTGGGATGGAGGTGAGGCAGGACAGATTTTACTCCTGGTGTCTAATGAATTCTTTACTTTCAATTTTGTGGTCACCACCTGGTGCGAGGAACGCGATTCGAGCTAGGCTTGTGCCATATGAAGAGCAGTAATGCCATTGTTTGGAGCTCCTCAATTCTCTCTTACAGCATGAAGTTTTGTGGGTATATGGTCAGCTTTCCAGTATCCAGATCAGTGTTGTTGAACTTGTTTTAGGAAGCATTCAATGGCTTTCATTCATGTAGCCTCTGTTGTTGTCATGTTAGGACCAGAAAAGATTCATTTCTAGCTACTTAGGATTTTGGTTTAACCATTCTCAGTTCTGGAAGTAATGCTTGATGAGGAGCGTAGAGTTGACAAACTTGTCAGTTTTAGCATATCTCTGCATAACTTTCTGCAGGATGTACTTTGCTCGTACGCGTTGGCATCACACACAGATATGTCGGGGGCAGCCTGTGAATGAAGACCAAAGAGCTGCATGTGGCTGTGTGCACTGAGCATCTCCTCAGTGCTGTCTCCCCATAAAGGCTTTGTTAACAGGCACCCGCTCACTTCTGTTTATTCTCACCGTACTCTTGAAAAAACAATCAGTATAAAACCCCATTGCCTCCTTCTAAGATGGATGACTAATGAGCTGTAATTGCTCCCCAACCCTACAGGAGGCTGACTTCGTGAGGAGTTAAGGATTATCTAGCTCTATGTCCCTGGGAGGTTATTATTCCAGGAAATTAATTTAATTAGATTAGACCTATTAGAAATATAGAGAGAGCACTGAAGATTGGCAGGGCAGAGCAATGTGCTTTTTAAAAAATTCTAAAGACTGCAAGTAAAAGGGGGTAATTTTGCATTATCAGAATTACTTCCATCTCCTGTGGAGCTTTATTGTTCTGAAAATAACACTCCGTTGGACCTTAGGGCAAACAGCTCCATCCACCTCCATGCAGGAGGTGGTTTTGTGCACGCAGTGACCCTCGCTGCATTTCCCCTCGGTTGTATCTGGCCTGTCTTGTTTGCTTCTTCACCGTACAAAGCCTGACTGCACCTTCAGATGGCCATGCTGGAATAAAGCAGTTTGTTGCGGTGTTTGATGGCGAGCTCAGACAGGGGCAGCACTGTTCTCCCAGGTGTGCTCAGTGAGCAGTGACAGGGCAGCGTTACAGATGCTTGTTAGCCCTGCCCTGGCCTCGCAGCCTGATGCTGTGTGTTGCAGGGCAGAGCTGCCCTGGTCTGCTGTGGACCAGCACTGTCCTGCCCAGACTGCAGCACCTGAGGGAACTGCTGCACGTGGGGGTTGCTCTCCTGAGGCAGCTCTGCCCTGTTTGCTGGCTGTAAAACAAGATCTGTTTTCTGCTTGTGGATGGAAAAGCAATTGTGCCGCACAGCACAGGTGTGTGCTGCTGCTGTAGTGCTTGCTGGCCAGAGATGTGCTGTTGTGGCAGATCCCTGCCCATCCCCAGCCGGGGGGCAGGCGGGGTGGGGGGGCACGTCCCAGGACAGGTCGTGGGAGCAGCTCTGGGTGCCCAGCAGGATGTTTGGCAGTGCTGACAGAGGAGTGCGGTGCTTCTGCTCCTCCGTGAGGAGTGTTGGGAAAATAGTGGAAAATATTATCTGTAATTATTTTTAAAGCATATGTATCTGTGACATAGCGTATGTTCCCAAGGAAAAACGTTCAACCAAACACCAAGAAACGCTGCTGCTTGCGAATTGCCCATTGATGCTGAGCAGTGAATCTGCTCTCCGATGGAGCACATCCTGCAGCCCCCGGCACCCACCTGCAGTGCAGACAACTCATGCCACGTGCATTGTGAGGGCTGCAGGGCTGGGCTGCTGGGTGCTGCCTGTGCCAGGAAAACAGGAGTTTGGGATGGTTGCCTTTCTGGCAGGAGATTTACGCAATGCGCTCAGGCTGAGGTTATCTCAGCAAGTGGGTGATAGGCCCTGGAATGGATTTTCATACTTAAAGGTTCCAGGCAAAGTGCTGTGCGGATCGCAGTTTGTTTTGCAAATCCTTATCATGCAGCAGCTCTTGCCTGTGAAATGGAGCACAAAATAAAAGCCACGAGGAGCAGTCACGGTGATGCCCTAGGAGCACAGATGTGCTTCCAATGAGTCTCCAAACCTGGACTGGTGTGCACTGATCATTTTTCTGGGTCAGCCTTCCATGAGCTCTGCCCGTTGGGCTCCTGCTTCATGTGAGGTGTGTGCAGGTGTTTTGCTTCCTGGGATCCTCAAGATTATTGCATGTCTCAATGCTTTAATTATTTGGTAGAAATATTTGCCTCAGCTTGTTTAAGAGAGGAGACTGAAAATCCATCAGCTCTCCACTTGGTACATCATCTTCGGGGTAAGCACTGAAATGTGGTGGGAAGGATGGGCTGGGGTGGCTGTGTGGTGTCTGCTTCTGCCAGTGCCCCACATCCCGGATCTGAGCCCAGCAGCTGTCCTGCAGCTCTCTGCGTCGTCATTCCAGCAGTGCTCTGGCACTTTCTGAACGAGGGGACTCCTAAGTACAGCTCATGGATGTGCTGAAAAGAGTGCATTTAGCAGGGGGGAGAACAGGCTCCCACAGCTCAGGGGGCTGCCTGCTGCATTAGAGACAGAAAAGTGAATCTGGGTTTCAGAGGCATTGAGAACTGTAAATAAAATAGGAGATGTGATCAGTCTCTCTCCAGTCTGGCTGCTGGCAGTCTCAGGAGCAGTGGATGATGCCTGGTAGAGGCAGGAGAGCCCCTGAGCTCCTTGGATGGGTCCTGTTGTGCAGCAGTAACAGAGACTGAGCTTGTGTGGAAATGCAAGGTAAGCATTTCTTGTAAGTAAACTGCATGCAATGTTTCTCTACAGGTGGGCTGTTTTTCAGGACAGGAGGGATTGCTGATCCTGTTGATAATATTTATATTTATTTATTGTTAATCAAAAAGACTTTCTATTTATAGAGTGGCTCCATGTTTCCATAAGGCACATAGGAATGTTTGGAAGTAGAACAGTGTGGCTTTTCACAGAGCACAGTTGTGAAGCTTTTTTTTTTTGGAAATTCAATTACAGAACTGTAGAAACTTAGGGGGAAAGCTGTGTGGTATGCAAGTTCTTTGGCGTGCTCTTTTGCTTTAATCTCTCCAAGCTGGCGAGTCTGTGGAGAGCTTAATTAAAGTCAGTGCAAGCAGTTCTGAAACAGAGGCCCGTGGAGTGCTGGGTCTGCTGCTCAGTCTGGCCCATGAGCCACTCTCCTTTCCGTGTGCTTTCCTCCTCTTCCTATGCCCAACCCTTGGAGATGGCAGAGGAACCAAAACATGAATTAACTCCTGGATGGCCTCCAGCAGAGCAGGGTCTGTGCCAGGTGTCAGGGTGCCATGTGCAGGCTGTGCAAGAAGGCTGCACCCATCAGAACCCATCCTCAGTGCCCCTGGGCAGCTGGCTGCAGCCAGCCTCAGCCCTAGTGGAGCCTCTGGCTTTGGGAGATGCAGTGCAAGCTCTGCCTGCAGGGCTCTGTGTGCCCGGATCACTGTTCCAAGGCCTCGAGCACAGCAAGAGCTGTGAGAGGGGGATGTGACCTCAGGAGGGTGATAGAAGAGGAGGCAGAGAGCCCTGGGATAGGGCAGGGAACTGGAGATGGTGGTGTGTGGAGGGCGGCAGCTCATGTTCGAGAGAAAGCGAAACCTGCAGACATAGCAAGGATTTAGAGATGCACTGTGATAGCAGTGAGGCTTCTCCAACATTGTTAGCAAAAAGTGCCTCAGACGCAAAAGCAGAGGCACATTTCCCCTCCCTGTACTGCTTTTCTGCTCATCTGCCAGCACCAGCCACTAAATTATCCCACTCCCTCCTGTTACTGGTTATTGAGTGTTTGGATAAGATGGAATCAAATTATATGCATGTTCAAAGAGGGAAGATAAAACCAGACTGCAGCATATTTTATGGCTTTTATAAAATTTTGATGTATGTTGTTGGAATAGATGGGAAGCCACCACCACAGCTTGAGGGCAGAGCTCCTCTTTGAGAACCTCACCGCTGAATTAATGCAAGCAAATAGTAGACAGCAAGTGTGTGTGGATGAGATTGGAAAAATAAATGTTTTATTTTTATGCTTGGCCTGCCAAGGAAGGGAGGCCCCTGATCACAAGGTCCTGATTTTGGCACAGCTCTGAGGTTTTACCTTCAGTGTGTATTTTGAGTACGAACGGTTCCTCATCGACAACTGGGAAGGCAGAGAAATGGGAAAGAGCAGCACTGGGCAGCAAAGCAAGCAGCTCAGCTGTGTGGCATTTGAGTGTGCGTGCAGGTTTTTAAGTATAAGCTTAATACGTGCTTTTTGTAGCACATGATTTTCCTTTGGGACTGACCGCCTTAATTCTGTTGTCAGCTGTCAGCTGTAATTATTTTGTCTGTCCGTCTGCCCAGAGATCTCCTGGAGCACCAGGTTGGAACGGAGGAGCGCGCTTGCACTTTGAGGCAGTTATTTATGGCCTAGCGTTCATCTGAGTAGAGAAGCCCCCCGGAACGCCAGTTCTTCCCGTGTTACTCGCCCCAAAGCAGCAGGAGGGCAGGACGAGGCTGCTCTGCCAGGAGAATGCGGGCGAGCTCTGCTCAGGGGCAGCCGTGCCCGCAGCGCTGGGTGCAGCTCTGTGTGCAGCTGTGTCCGGCCTGGGTGTGCAGATGATGCACCAAACACCCACAGCTGCATGCTAAGAGCTTCCAGTGAATGAGTCTGATTTCTTTTATGGATTCAGCATTAATCCGCTGGTGTTATTTACATATCTGTGTGATGTGACGTGGCTTTGAGTCTAGCATGACTCCATTCATTAAAAGCCTACAATTACCTCTGGATAACCTTCTTTATTCCATCCTTTTCTTTGTGACTTTGACATTCTTGTCTGGCGTGCTTCAAGCTTCACTTGGGTTTTGAGGAAACAAATCTTTGTGCCTCTGTGCAGTGATTGCATCACATTAGTATTCCACGTACGTGCTCCAGTTTGCAGCTGTATCATTACAGGTAGTGTTGAATAAAAACTGTTTAACTCATTGCAACCTTGCAGGCATTTTGCTCCTCAAAGCTGGTCTCCTGCCCTTCACAGCTCCACGTGAGGAATGCTGTGCTCTGCAGCACCTATCTGTGCTGTGGCAGGCAGGTGCCATCAGGCTGCTGGGATCTCAGCTGCTCCCTAAGTGCTCGTGTGTAATAACTCAATCTCCAGCACATCCTGGGGAATATATTTTGTGCCTAATAAGATATGTATGTTCAATATTCAGTGTATCTGAGTATCATCCTACTTAACCCACTTTGGGCACCATGAAGAATAAAATCATCATATTTTGCATTTCTACTGGAAGTTGCCTGGACACCAACCTATAAACAGGCATTAATGCATCTAATGTGAGCGCTTGCATCTTGTCGTTATACCAGCACTTATTCCTACACAACGTGTGCACGTTCAGTTGTGCTGTTGTTCTAAGAAGTGGTGTTGTTATGGGCTGGAACAGATTTGTTAAGCTGCTACGTGCTCCTTCCAGGAAAGCAACTGGAAATAAAATGTTTGAGGATGTGTTCAAACTCCTGGAAAGCAACAAAAGCTACAAATGCATTGCAGTCTGGAGGCAGGAGAAGAGCACATGCGTGATTTCTCTGACACTGGCACATATGTGAGCCACCTCATCGGCTCTGCGAGAATTTTGAAGATACATTTCTCCTCATTGCAGTTGCAGCTCTGAACTAACAGTGCAGCTGTCTGCATCATCTCCACCCCTTTAGGAGAAGTGTGACTGCTTCCATGTGAGATCAGTGGGAATTGTGGGGATTTGCCACACTGCATTATGCAACTCTTGTGGTGGTTTTAATGAATAGATTCCAGAGAAAGCTGTTATTAATTAAGCTGCAATATGGCTTGGTCAGCTAGCAGTGAGGAGATGCTAACTGGAGCTGAAGGACCCATCTGTGGAGCTCTTTCAGAACCACAGCTCAGTTGTCATTGTGCAGCAGAGGGAATCTTTGGCAGCAATTCAGTGCATTCCTGTGCCAGAAAGGTGCCTTTGGAAGACAGAAATAAATGGGAAGCATGGGGATGCATTGTGATGCTTGCCACAGGTAGGTAGCATGGGGACAAGGCACAGTACTGGGTATCAGTTTGGGTGTGAATAGATGAAAAGATTCAAGCATATGGTAAGCTATTCTCCATATGAATAACAGCTTCTAATTTGCTCGACACATCTCTAATAACCTTGGCAGCCTCTTTCTTCATAATTAACATCTTCATTCGGCTGCTTGGCAAGGCGCAGTGTGTGCGTTTGGGCTCGGAGCAGCTCGGCCATGCAGTCGGTCTGAGGCGAGGGCAGTGCGAGGTGTGCAGCAGGTGTGTGGGGTGCTGCTGTCTGCTGACTGATATGGAGAACAGAGCTCTGCTTCTGTACAGGTGAGCGTCGGCTGTGCCTCTGGTTTATGTGCGTTATTGCCTGGATAGATCTTAGGACTGCATCATCTGGGCTGTTGGATCCTGTGAAAAATGGGAGCACAGAGCTCTTACGTTCCTTGTCGCTGCTACGACCTCAGGCACCACCTTGTGCCGCAGCTTCTGGAGAATGTTGGATCTCAGCAGTTCTTTTACACGGAAGCAAGGCCTAAGAGGTGAATGCCACTGCAGCACGATGTGGTACACGGTCAGACCTAAGGGATCCCAGCCTCACAGCACAGTGCAGGGCAGCAGACCCTCTGCCCCCTGCCTGAGGGCGCTGCCTGCTGCAGCCATCCCAAACGCAATGGTGGTTTTCCTCCCACAGCTGCTGTGTGTGACCTAATTATTGCCTCTCAGCACACACGGAAAGCCACAGGAGAACCAAACAGGTATCTATTTGTATAGGGAATGTTGATTACTATTTTAGGCCCTTTATCGTGTAGAGCTCAGGCTCCACATTGACAGCAGTGAGATAACTAGAAAGGCTTCTCCCCCTGCCCCGCAGTTTGACAGTGCTGGAGTTTCAGGCAATTAAAATCACTTCACACGTCTCCGGTGTATCTGTTAGTGTCTGTATTTGCATGCCAACAACATTCAGACTTGAAATAGCAAATTATCTTATTTGGAGGAGGTGTTTTCTAGGTTATTTTACTTAATTGCTGTGAGGTGAATATTTCAGGTGGATTAATTTAACAAAATGACGCTTGAGTGACTGTATTGCTTTGGGGCAGAGGTGAGGAAAACCCCTGTGCCCGTGACTGATGCAAATAAAGCACTTGTTCTTTTTTCCTGCCCTTTAATGGAAGCCTCAGCCGATCCCCTGCAGGTGATGGGTGCGCTGGGGCAGCGTGCCCTGAGCATCCAGCATCTGGCACCAGTAGCTCCAGTGCTGTCCTGTGTGCGGCTCAGGTGGGTGCAGTGGGGCCAAGTTCTTTTCTGGGACTTCAGTGTGCATGTAAAACGTGGATGATGCTTGAAATCGTGATTAAGTGAGGCGTGTTGCATCTGCAGACCTGCACGGTGCTGTTACTAACCTGCAGCTCCAGGTGCAGCTCACCTGGTCTCTGTGTCTGCAGTGCAGATCGGTGCTGGTGGCTGCTGGGCTCTGTGGTCCTCCCAGCCCAGTGTTGCAGTGGCACATGAGGCCCAGGAATGAGAAAAGCACTCTCATTTTTTCCTTTCCTGAGTACTTCCTACAGCAATTCACAAGACACAAAATGCTGTTCATTTATCAGTGTTCCCCACTCTGAATTTTGGGTGAAATCTCCCAAGGCTCAGCAGCTGATAGCAGTGAGCTCAGCGCGTGTTTTGTATTTCTTTGCTGGCTTTGAAAACTGTGTGAGGATCACCCATAACAGCGAAAGCAATGGGCCCAGCTGCACAAAACCCTTCCCGGCTGCAACTTCATTACGAAAAGTAGGTCCTGCGAGTTCCTAAAAACAAAACAAATGTTGGCTGGTGTCAAAGTTAGTGAACAATAACCAGAGCTGCTATTTTTTGCTCTATGTTAACCCAGCTCAGCCTAACATTGCGCTGCATCAAACTCAGAATGCAGGTGGGACCCACACAGGTTGGTCACCTGCATCTCCGTCTCTGCTCCTGTGTTGGGCTCACACAGCACAGGGCCACCAAAGAGGTGGGCTGAGAATCCTGCCCTGCAGGACCTACAGAAACACTGCTGGTGTTGAACAACACCTTGAGGTGTCTGTTGGGAATTTCCTTTGGTTATCTCAGTGGTTACTCTTCTATCATTATCATCAGTTTTATTGTGTGAAGCTGCGATCTCTCCTGGAGTGCTGCAAGTCAGGAGAAGCACAATGCAAACTCGGTCTGGCTTTGCTCAGGGCAATGAGCACAAACTCAGTGCCGACTCCTGAGTTCTGCAAGTCTTGTTTCTGCTGATCCCCTTTTCTGAATTTTAGATTTTATCAACTACCAGTAGCTGTGACATGAAGTGCACTGCTGAAACAATTAGCACGCGCAATTAAATTGCTATTCATACCGATTTTTCTCTTCTAGGGAGAAGTTTTGTTTCAGCTGCTCATTATTTTGGAGCAATTTGCAAAAAGAAGTATCACTGGGAAAGAGAGGCGGGCGGCGTTTTGGGTGAGCGAAATGCACCACTAAGCAAATGAGGAATTAGTGTAAATTTCTTTCCTCTGACTTCATTTGCTGTAGATTAAGTTTGATCCTAGTGGTGGAAATCAGGTCAAGCTTTTAGAATATTGAGCTCTTCCCATGCAATGAAACTGAGCAGAAGTGGCAAAAGTGAAACCTGTTTTTTTTTTTCCTGAACCAAATGGGAATAGTTTTAGCAGTTTGTCCTTTTCCTCCAAGGCGCAGCGCTGTCTCTGAAAGCGCTGTGCGTGGTGGAGCCGCCTGCGGGCGCTGTGTAGTGTGGGCAGCAGTGGGGAGACCCACAGCCATGGGTGGCACCGGGCCCCAGCACTGCTCCCTGCTGGGTGCCCTGGGGGGGGCACGGTGCAGCAGAGCAGTGGCAGCAGTTGGGGTTGGTCTGCCTGCTGCCTGGCAGTCAGCTGCTTCACACCGCGCTCGTCTTGCTGTGCTGTGGGGTGCATGCGGAGGCCTTTCCTTGGTGTGGTTGCTTCTGCTGGGCAGCTCTGATCCCAGCCCTTCTCCAGTGTGTGGTTGTACACGCAGTGAAAGCGGTGTGTGCACTTTGTAACGTGATGTGTGGGAAGGGTGGGAGAGAAAGGAGAAGCAATGACATACACTGATTGCAGTTGCTCACCTGCCTGATGGCAAAGGACACAGCAGGACCACGCAGTTGTACTGGGACCTTTTCTGTGCCTGTCTGACAAAGCACTGCGAGTGCAGTGGGAAGTGCTGCAGGAGTGGCAGGCAAGGGGTGGTTTGGCCGTGCTGAAAGCCCAGTTGCTTGGAGGAGGAGGTCCTGCTGGGGAGGCAAGATTGAAAACGGGCTGGATGTAAAGCAGAAGGCAGACTGTGCTCAGCACCTCCTGGTCGAAGAGCCAAATACTGAACCTTTGCTTCACTGCTCTGCTTCTCAGCCTTTCTCAGCCCCATCCTCAGCATGTAGAAATGAGGTGCTTTGATTGGAGATGGTGATTGGAGAATCACCAGTGATTGGAGGATGGGAGGAAGTTTTGACTGAAATAGTGGCAAGCATGTGAGCATGTCAGGAGTTAAACAGTTCTAAAATCAGGAGAGAAAACCCCAAAGAGAGGAGAAATTTGTATGAAAGCAATAGAAGTCCTATCCCATAAAATTACTCTGTGCAGCCAAAAGCAGCTGTCTTCACCCGGTGTCTGTCACACCACACCAGGAGTGCGAGGTGACATCATGAAGTCCGCAGACACATTTTCATGTCACTGGGCTGATTTGTGTCATTTGATAGATTGCATGTTTGTAAAATCAGTGTTCTTCACCGTTGCGCTCTGCTTTGCGGTGTCGGTTCTCTGCTGGAGATGGCAGCACTCAGAAGAGCCGTCGCTCCGTGGGATCGCGCTGCTACTTCAGTCAACAGCCTGCATTTTCCAGCAGGGTTGATGTAAAAGATTAATGAGTTGCATGAAGATGTGTAAGGTGAATTCTCTTTAATTTTGCTTAATGACATCTGTTTTTTCTTAAACAGGAGATAAAAGAGAAAATTAAATCCTGGTGAGAGGTGAGAAACAGAGCCATGTTCTGTACTGGGGGCTGTGCTGAGCTCTGACTATGAGCTGATTTGTGCCTCTACCGAGTAAACTGTGCTCCTGTGGTGTGGTGCTGGGAAAGCCGAGTCCCCGCATGGTGTGCAGGCGTGGGGCTGGGCTCGTGTGGGCACCCCGCACAGTGCCTGATGGGCAATGTCTTCTGTAGCTGAGTGCAATAACAAATCCTCTGGAGGCTTAGAAACCATCTACTGCCCTTAGTGCCTCTGGCCTGCAGCTGGGCATTGAGCGGGCGGGCTTTTAAAATTCCCTTAGAAGGTGCTGGTGATTTTTAACTGTATTGAATTATTGAGATGGAGCCTTCTGGCCCTTTTGGTGCAGCACAGAAGTGCTGCCATGGCATTATTTCTCGGGGCTGCACAGAGACCTTGGAAGTAAGGAACAGCGACCTGCCGCAGTTTGTAGCTGCAGGTAGAACTGTTCTGGCAAACACGAGGTGAAAAGAACATCTTAATGAATATTAATGTGTCATAACTTCCGACAAGGAGTTGTTCCCAAGTTTAATGATGGCTCACAGCTCAGCGCACATGGCTGGAAACATGGATCAGCATCGCTTGGAGCTGACCTCTGCCCCAGGGGAGCCCCCCATTCCTCCTGAAGGTGCACTGTTCCCCACAGCCCACCCTCAGCACCTGGTGCTCACTGCTGCACGGCGCTGCATGCTGTGCTTTGGGGCCCTACCTGGCAGTGCTACACCTTGGTGCATTTCTTTTTCTGCTGTGATGTCAGAAGTGACTCCGCAGCTGTTGGTGCACTGACATCAGTGTGAGTATTAATGCCAGCATGGTGTGTGCCCAACCATGCAGGGCTGCCTCACTGCCTCCAGTGAGAAAGCCCAGCCCTCCCAACTGCTTGGGCTGAGGAACAGAAATACAACATGTGAATCAGACTTAGCTGCTTCTGATTGTGTATTCTTTTAGACAAAAACTGTTTATTGACATAGATTTTCTTGCAGCTCATTTTGCATTTTCCATGCCTGAGGTCTTGTAAAATGAGCTGACTTTGAGAGGAACGTTCATCAGTTCTAATTTAGTTTCATATGCGAAGTACAGTGGTTGGTTTTCCTGATGTCTGACTCATTTAAAACAAAGCAAAACCAAAAACAACCCCATCAAACAGAGCTAAAAAGCAATCTATAGATGCATTTCTAAAATAAAAAGCCAACCACAGAATCCTTCTGCGAGGCACTGATATGAAAACACGTAGTGCCAGGCTGGACCAGTCCTGTCTATTAGGTAACAACACTGTGCAGCTCTCTGCTCCGTTCTGGCCAATTTTCAACACCCCAGTGACTGATGTAGGATTTAATAGCCTCTCTCGAGTTGTACCGTGTAGTTAAGAGCACATCTGCTGAGGGATAAATCATCCCTTTGAATAGTCCAGATGAATAGCCTTGGCCCTGCATTGTCATCTAACTCAGGTTTTCAGATTTCTCTTTGCTATTCCAAAAAGGGAGGGGAAGAGAACAAAATTCTCAGGAATGTAACGTTGCATAAATAGACGTGTTTATGGCCGTACCCCTCCATCTGTCTGTCCATCAAATCCTGTGGCCTTCCTCTGGAATGGCGGAACTTCTGTCAGAGCTTTCAATGCCAACGCTTTAAATGTTCGGCTGAGCTGTTCTGGTTTTGGGCTGGCAGGGGGCAGGGGAGGGGCGAACACTGAAATCGTTGCCCATAACTGAAGCAGATGAAGTTTCTCTGCTCTGCTCGCTTTTTTTTTTCCTGGTGGGAAGAGTGGGGAAGGTGGGAAGAGGAGGGGAAGATATTAAGTAACACTGACTTAAATTGTATCCTCTTGACCTGACTCTGACCTGACTCTCACAGGGGGAACCCTTGGCAACATCCACCAACAACCTCCAATCGGTTATTTGTCCTGTAGGATGCAAAGACAGAGAGATGCTTTGCTGCTGCTTTCAGACGCTGAGGTGTTGAAGACATAAATGCACACAGTGGAGGAGCATCGCATGGGAAACACTGCCTTCAGGAGAGTTGTAATGGTAGGTTAAATTCTCGTTCTAAGAGTGATAGTTGAATGAAGTACAACATAATTATGGATTACAGGTATTAAGTGGCAGAGCAGAGCAATTGCAGTTGTCTCTCAGCATACATCTCCTGTCAGCCCCACGGGGCTCCACTCCTCCTGCCAGTTCTGGGAAGATGGGGATCGTTCAAAGAGCAGTCAAAGTGATTGCAGTCAGGATAAGATTTATAAGGAAAGGTTGGAGGATTAAATATGTATGGGATGGCTAAACAGTGACTTAAGGGGAAGCATAACTTTTTATGAGAGTCTGAAGGTTACAAAGATCCAGGATTGAAAGACCCATTTTGCATGGCGCAGGCAGAACTGCTGAGTGTGGTGGTACAGTGCTGTGAAAAGGCAGGGTTTCGAATGTCAGTGGTATAATTTGTTCACATTTATGTAAAGGGAAGAAACAAAGAAATAATCCCAAGCAACACAAAACCTATGGGAAAATGACTGGAATGTCTCAGTTCTTGTCACCAGAGTCTTCCCATTGAGTCACTGTGCATCAAACAGCTGTGTGCACAGCTCCAGCACGGAGCTCCACTGTCATGGAGAACTCTGCTTCCCCCTGCTCCTGAGGCATGGAGAGAGGTCAGCTCTGAGGGTGGCAGATGGGAGCTTCGATTGTACGTAAAAGCAGTAGATGCTGGCTGGAAATGGGCAGGGTTGAAGAACTGTCCTCAGATTGGAGTTACAGACCACAGCATCTTTCTGGGCTGCAGACTGGATGGGCTGGATTGATGAGAAAGGATGCCAGAGTCACTACAGTTAACTTTGTTTGCTGAAGCCAAAGGATGTTTCCCTTGAGTTCCAGAGGTTTGGGATTAATCCTGCTCTGAAAACATCCTATAAAAAGGCCAGAAACTGTTAGCAATTATTTTCTCTTTCATTCCTTAAATCACTTTTCTGTCAAGGAGCCTTGCTGCAATTTTCCCATGGACTTTCCTCACATCTCCAGGCTGTGGGTGCCGCAGAGATGCTGCCCAGAGGTGCCCTGGAGGTTTCAGAGGAGCCCAGCCCAGGCAGCATCCCAGCACTGGGAGAAAAGGGTAGGGGGCAGCAGGGGTGGCAGAAAAGTAATTGCACTGCTTCCTTTGCACAGCCGATTTTTGACACCATTCTGTTGTCTTTAGAAAAATGAAACCCCAGGAAGTGATCCTGCATCTTAACAGCTTTGTCAGCAAACTTTTGTTCTGGTGTTCTGGGGCCATTTTTCCTGAACTGCCGTTGTAATGGATGGTGAATGTTTACATGCCCAGTGCGAGCTGCTCAGATCCAAAGTCATTCTGGAAATAGTCTGTCTGACAGCCATTTTATTGGCAGAGAAGCTATTTAGATGTGCAGGCTGTGCAGGAGATGAACTGACTGCCCCGTGTGATGGCAGGTGGAAGCTGATGGATTCTGTTTGTGCCACCAGGTGACCTTAATGCTTTCCATTCTAATTACTTTCCTGTCAGATGTTCAATTAGAGTGACAGGGTCCCAAATTCCCAAAGATCTCTGTTTTGTCTTAGAAGATTAAAGGGTGGCAACTATTTTCAATATGATTATCATCATTATCTCTGGGAGATTTTATACTTCAGAAGTCAAAGTCATAATAGCCTGGCTCACCGCAATTATTTGCAAATTGCCTTAATGTATTTTCCAGAAGCTCTTTCTGCACTTTGTAATTTATTTATTTGCTAAGCCAATAGCACATTAAAACGCTAAAATGTCTCTGAACCTATATGAGGCCTGTCTGATGGTAACTGGCATGGACATTGCCAACATCCCCTGTACCACCAGCAGCCTTGGATGCACTTTGTTGGAAGGCCTCCTGTGGGGGTTCTCTTGCTCTTGTTGGTAAAATACCTTGACAAATTTCTCCTCTTTTTCCCCCTTTCCCCCCCTCTTTTTGGTGATGTTGCAGTAGTTCTGCGCTGGTGGAAAAGTTTGTGAAAATATACATATGAACCAGTATAGGAAAATACCTACGCTCACACACGTGCACGTGAAGCCTCTCAACACACCTTGTCCCTGGATGCACGATTCAGTGGTGCAGGCGTGGAACGGAGCAGCAGCACACAGGGAACCTCCAGCAGGGCTCTGCTGGGCAGCAGAAGGCAGCAGGGCTGGGGGGCGGGCAGCAGTGCTGAATGCGCTGTTAACATCCTGAGCATTTCTGGGCCCTTCCTTCTTACTTCTGTCGGGGAGCAGGCAGAAGAGACAATGTGTCCTGTGCATTAAATGGAAACCATCTTAAACAGCTTTCAAAGTAGGCTTGGCTAATTGTTCAGGAGTAACTTCCAGACCCAGAGTTACATTGTAATAAATGTGAATAATGACTGAACCACAAAAAGAGGTAGATGGCTTGCAGACATTTTGTGAACAGAAAATTGAGGCTAAACTCATTGAATAAATTAATTGCTATGGATTATTCCCTTGGCTTTAATCTGCCGCCTGCTGAAAGAAGTCTGTGCAAACAGAAAAGCTGGTGTGCAGCTCTCATTTTGAAATGTGGCTGCTTTGCACTGAATAGGAGAGAAAAGAGGCATGAAAGGCTTTCTGCTGTGTTGTAATGATGTACCACGCTTGTAACACAATTTTCACCTTCAAAGTTTTACCTGCCCTGTGGGATGGGGCAGTTTTATAATCCCATTTTATTAGCAAGAAGCAGATGGAGAGCCTGCAGGGAGGAGAGGCCGTTCCTCCCAAGGCCACACATTGTCTCCTTGGCAGAACTGGAGCTGGAGTTTGGGATTTTACAGTCCCTGGTTGACGCTTATGAAATTCTTCTGTTTGAAGGCTTCTTCTTCCTGCAAGAAACACACAGACTGCGAGATGGGCAAAACAACCCTAAGCTGATTTGAGGCTTTGCCAATGAGAATTCAGAGAAAAGAAGAAATGAGAAGACAAGTCCTTCAGTCCTCCATTTTAGAAGATCAATCCTGGTAAAGAGGAATTATATATTAAGACCCAGACAGATCTCTCAGATTTACTATCTCAGAGGACAGCAGTGAAAGCAAAATGTTTTTCTGTGGGGATTATGATTACCTGACAGGGCCTTATCATTACCGGGAGAAATGACCCCAGTTTAGGAATGATCTGTTCACTTATACATAGCTGTTGCTTTTAAATAGTGCAGTCTTTTCTTGCTACTATGAATATTAATAAAAATAAAACTAGGGTCCATGTCTTTACTTGGATGAAATCTGCGATTTAAAGCGTACTTTGAAGAGCCTTTAGATCAGTCCCTGGGTTTTATAAGCTGCTGGCAGCGATTTATGTGGATGTCAGAGCAGAGGTCCTTCCAGGCACAGCACACGAGCTGTCTGTAACACATCAGCTCGAGGCAGCCTTCCTCCCTGCTCAGTTTGGTGTGGCTGGGTGCCTTAACGGGGTGTCCTTGAGCTGGAAGTGCTTTGTGACAGCCTGGCAGCTCAGGACAAGCCCTTTGCTATTAATGGGGCTCGGGATGGTGTCACTATGCACAGATTTATGCACTGCGCAGGTCATCCCTTTGAGGAAGCGCTGGCATTTCTCCTTGTGCCGGGGCTGATGTCCCCTGCTTGGTGTTATTTGTAGCTGGGCGCTGTGCCCCTGCCTGCTCACACGGCAGTGGGAACCAGCTCTGTGCTTCCTCTCCCTGAGCTCTGGTCCAGCTCACACTGCGTGACACAGCAGCCGGGTTGCTGCAGGGCTGGGTTAGGGCTGGCGCTGGGGAGTTTGCTGAGCAGAGAGCATTGCACCCCATCTGGTACCACTGCATCCACTCAGTTTATCAAAAGAGATTCTTCCCCTTCATTTGATAAAGTCTAATGGAGCCCAGCAAGAACCCAACACCAACGTGAGCCGTGAGACAGCTGAGCTGCCTGTTGCGGGAAGCATCCGAGGGCTGCATTCCTCTCCTGCAGGTTCTGTTCTGTGGCAGCCCCTTCAGAGAAGCCATTCTGCAATTATTGCTGCTGGAACAGAGAGAAACCAAATGCTGGCCTTGATATTGTGCTGGTTTGTGCTGCTGTTGGTTTGTTCAGCACATCCCTCTGTGCACCCCTCAGCTCCCACCTCTCCAAAGGCCTTTTCCTCCCATTCCCACAGCTGCCCACCCAGGCCCCCAGCACACTGCTGTGCAGCTGCTCCAGGCCCAGCTCTGCACCATGTGGGGGCTTTGTCCCTGCTGATTTCTTACCAAGAAAGCCTCCTGGTTTCCTTCTGCTGCTTCAAACACTCGTTGAGAGTCAAACTTTCAACATGAAATGACATCAATGGAAAGAAACAAAAGTACCTGTCGTTTCCTGATGTGCCTGAAGCCGTAAAGTGATTTGTATACAAATGAAAATCAAGATTAATCAAAATCTCTTTCTGCACGTTCAGGGGGGTGAAACCTCCAGCATCAGTGGCAGAAGCACGTCGCACTGAGTTCTGCAGAACAATGTCAGTCTTTTTTATACAATGCTGTTCATTCGAAGTTACATTTTCTTCTTCTAATTTATTTGCATGAAAAAGATGGCATGGCATAAATCATCCTGTGTAGGTGGCTGGGTTATTTGCATTTCAGAGGCTGTTTTTAACTTTGTATTAGAAAGGAATTTGCCACAGAGAAGCTTTGGAAGGTGCTACATTTTCTGGCTGGTGATTCTCAGGCGGTGGTGAAAGGCCTTCTATCTGCCTGGGACAAATCTCTTGGAGTCTGTGTCTTTCTTAAAAAACAGCAACAACAAAACAAGAAACCAAACCGCTCACCTACAGCAAAGGCCGGGAGCAGCAGCTCTGCAGGTGGCTCCATGGGGCACGGGGCGTCTGGGACTGGAGCTGAGGCCCGACAGCATCCCATGGTTGCCCAGTGCTGCTCTTCCTCATGGATGGGCCTGGGGCTCCGGAAGGCCTCAGTGAGGTTGCACATGGCTGTTTCCCACTAAAGAAGAGTGATGAGAATCTGTATTTTAGATTCAATACAGCATGGAGCACACAGGGACCAAACCAGCAGAGTCAAATGTAGTTTATTAGTGATGAGCTGAGGCTGTGCATGAAAGAGCACATCTGACATGTTAAATGCATTACATTTCCCTTCAGGAAGGGAGTGCTCAGAGGGACGAGGCGGACGAACTGAGCTGATTAACTCAGCCTGGCGGCGGTGAGTGGCGTGGATGAAAGGTCAGTGGTGGGCCGGGGACGGAAGGGGCTGGGGAGGAGCAGCCCCTGCCTGCAAGCAGGACAGAGCTCAGAGCTCCTTAAGGATAGGGGGAAATTGATCGCCGCTTCATTATCCTCCTTGCTGATTCATCTGCCCATCAGCCTTCCAGCAGTTTCTTACTGCTGCTCTCAGTTTACTCTCTATTAGAATGGATCTGTGGTCAAGTGGTCCTTAATGATACACAAACATCCTAATACCTTGTAAATTGAATCCCCGAGCTGGCTGGGACTGCCTCTAAGTGCCTGAGTGGGAAAGCACTTCCTGAGTCCGGGGTGCCAGATAACGGTGTGCAGAGATGCAATGTGACCATTATTGTTCTCCCTCCTTACACAGAACTGCTCCTTTCCAGTTTTCCTCTTGAGATAGCTCCCTTAGCACAAGAGGCAGTGCGCACAGCTTTCACCAAGTGGGACTCTGACCTGTTTCTGCTTGAATAATCAGTCCTATCTTCGTTGTTCTTTCTGTAGCTCCTTTTCTTTATGACTGGGCAACGGCCCTCCAGCTCCTTCAGGAATGTTTACTGCATCACTGCAGTATCTGCATTCATGTCCTGCATACAGGCAGGTGGAGAATGATATGGCACACCCTATAAATGAGTATCTGTGTCTGTTCTGTCATATCCTTATGATTTATTGGTTACCTTAAGATATTCACAGAGATGCAGGTGTTATTCTCCTATTTTTGCAACTATCTGTTTTGGTAGCATTAGTACTTGCTGTGTCGAGGCGCTTGCTGTTGCCTAGGGCTATTGCACTTTGGTCTTTGATCTCAGATTTTGCAAGCTGAGTGAGTTGGGGGTTGGCCAGTGTGTGGGTGAGAGATTTATAGGAATTCCATGATGCCGAGAGGAATTGTTTGGGTCTGAAGAAGGCTCTTTCTGCCTGGAGTCCATGCTGGACAAATACCCGGTGCAGGGGTGTGCAGAGCCGCTGGCTCTGACTGCAGAGAAGCTGCGAAACGCATCCTACGAACCTCAGAGTGCCTCAGCCAAAATCGAATGTATGTAATCAGTCCTGCATTCAAAGGCTTCGGAGGATGTATTGTTACTTTCGCTCTCTCCTGTAATGTAGCACCGGGGATTTCAGCGCACAGATGTTCTGAGGAGGACAGAGGGGAGGAGTGTCCGTACAGCGTACCCACGATGCCAGCACTCCTCGCTGCATGCCTGGTGCCCTCTGCGGTGTGCTGCTAGGAAGCGGGAGCCACTGCTGGCCTGCTGGGCATCCGTGAGCTCCCACCTGAACAGGGCGTGTTGGTGCGGTGCGCTGCAGCTGCTCCTTGCCATGGGAATGCAGTGCTCAGAGCTGCTGCCAGGCCAGTCCTGGGGCTCGTGGGCAGCTCTGGTGCTGCACAGGAACGCCCTGAGTTGGGAGATTTCCCCGCATCTGCGTGGAAAACAATGGTGGAAAACTGGCCATCAATTTCAAAGCACTGTGGGACTGTGATAGCAATGTTCTCCAACCGCTCTCATTTGCCATTAGTGAGTGACCCCTTAATCACATTGACAAGTAATCGCTGCACAAGTAATCCTATTGACACCGTGGGCTGGAGCCGCATCGTTATAATTTAGCAAATAATTACTCAGTTGTTTAGAATATAAATGCTTCTAATTTATGTAGGAATGGAAGGCATTTCCATCTCATTCATTAAAGAAAGCATGATGTGAATCGTCTCTTACTTAACACGTCCAGGAAAAGGCAGTTCCAAAGCAGCATAATGCAATAAATAGAGCATATCTTTTTCTAGCACGGGTAATGTGAGTTTCCCAGCTAACGTCTCCTGTGTTTTTCTGTTGCCTAAAGGGTAAACTCAGGCTGAATTGAGCGCTGGCTTCTTTCCAGGTAAGTCACCATCAGCACCATTTGTTTTGAACACTGTTGTTTTTTAGCTGGTGGTGGGTGGCTCCATCCTGCAGAGCTGCCTGTGTTCATAGAGCTAATGTGAGCCAGGAGAAAAGGTGAGTTCTGCCAGAGGCTTGCTGATACAATGCTCAGGTCATTCACAGTGAGTTACAACATCTGTAACAACCCATTGTATTTTCTGTAGACTGAGGTTTGACTCCGCTTGTTTGGAAGCCTCTGAATTCTTCAGTCCTGCAGAACTCCAGTTTGGAACCTGGCTCCCCATCCCTGGGCAGTCCTGCAGTTCCCACCAGTGGCACATCACCTCCAGCGTGTTTTCCCAAGCAGGGATGCAGCTCTCAGCTCATTGCTGGAATGCTGTTTTTGTTTCTTCTCCCTTTCTTCTTATTGCTAACTAAATAGTAAAAGCATTCCTAATTGGAAAAGAGAGGCTTCAAAGAAGGGATTTCTTCTTACTCACTACATTCTCCCACACTTAGGATATCGATGCACTTTTTGGTAAGTCCCCCCTCTCCCCCCTTTTTTTTTTTAAGGAAAAATGGTGTTCCAGCTGCTATTTGTGTGTAATCTACTGAGCAGCAAGGGGGAATGGCATCAAAAGAAATCTCTGGTGTAACACAGGGAGAAAAACAAACTGATAACTCCTGACAGATTGATGGCTCCTTCCTTCATCTAAATCTTTATAGATTAGCATGTCTCTTCTTTCACAGATATGTTTGCTTGCACTATGTCATCTAACCTAATCTGTACGGGAAGTATATTTATCCTAGAGCAGCGGGGCATTTGTACTGCTTGCTTGTCACCAAGAGTAATGGACAGGAAAGGTAAGATAATTTCAACCATATTAAGGGCTGAGAATGACTATGGGTGTTTTGATAATGGGATGCTAGGAGTGAATAAACTGAAATGCTTTTGTTGTGTATTTTCCTAATAATAGATTTTTTGTTATGGTTTCTTCCTGTGTTTCCTCTGTTCCACTTGGAGATGGGGCAGAAGGGCCACATGAGGACTGGGTAACACTGAGGGCTGGCTGGGAGCCCCAGGCAGGGCTGACCCAAGGAAGAAGGGATGGGTGTGGGGGACCCCCAAGCAGGGCTGGTTTAGAGCCTCCCCAGGTTGCCCCCAGAGCCTTCTTCTGCAAATAGAAGGCAGCACTGAGTGAGGGGAAACATCACTGGGCACATCAGCACCAGGAATGAGGCAACATTCCTAGTCACAAAGATGACAGTTAACTGGGATTTATTATTATTATTTTTTCTAGTGTTTTGCTGATGAAGCTGACAATCTCCAGAAGCTGCTTCCTGCCTTTTTTTGGTGACTGGCCTTTCTGCAGGTGAGACAAGTTATCATCTGCTGTTTGGTATTCAGGTGTGGAAGGAGCCCTCCTACAGTCCCGCTGCTCTGCCAGGTGTCCTGGTTTCTCTCCATGCGATTCTTCCTTTTTCACTAACTCTTTGCTTACTGCCTTTGTTACCTTTCATCTACTGATTTCACAGCACTCCATAACAATCAGGAGTGATTTGAATTCTGATCCTGCCCTCAGAAGTCCCTGCAACCCTCCCATCTTGCAGCCATCACCAGTTTATCCATGTTGTCTCTGCTGCAGCACTGGAGGCTGCACAGGAGCACCTGGGAGCCATTCAGCCATCCTTCATCCTCCCAGTTGACACTTGGAACACTTTGATGATTTTCATTGTATTTTTATGTTAATTTTATTTAGACTTTGCTTGTTGAGCTTTACTGGTGAGCCCGCATTACGGAGTTGTGCACTGGGCTATGGGCGTTGGGCTATGCCTTGTATTTTGGCAGCAATGAGCTCATTTCCCCCTCCAGCACATTCCCTCCCTGCCATGGCCTAACCCTAATCCTAACCCTGACCCTGACCCCTTCCCTGCCCAAATCCTCCTGAGATTTGACTTCTTTTACTATTTACTTCCTCCTGAGAAGTGTATACACTCACCTTGGCTCTGCCTCTTGGGCCACCACCTAATCTTCGAGGTGATGACAACTCGATTGGTGAAGTGTAGATTTCAGTACCTTTGAAGCTGACATAGAGAGCTGTGATTCCTAAATGCATCCCTTCTGATAGGAGTGGTTCTTATCCTTCTCTGGGATTTTGTGTTTAATCCACTCTGTTTTCCTTCCATTATTGAAAACATTTTCCATTGTAATACACAATAGACACATTCAGTGACTGGACACTTACTGAGTGTAGTGTGTAAATTATGGACCCAAAGTTTTGAATGCTGTAGAAATTCAATCAGTGATATTCCTGGCTAGAGAATGTTTGGAGGCAAACAACCACAGCCTGCTGACTGGGCTCACCCAGGTATGCACGCTCACCTCTCCTCTCAATCTTTAGGGTGTTGTAGGGTCTATAACTCTCCTGCTGCTAAGGCAGCCTCTCTCACGCTTCTCTGCTATTCTTCCAAGTTCTTTACTTCCTGCCCATCTTCTTCACCCTATAGGTTATAACTCTGCCCCACGCTGTTGCTGTGAGCTGCCTTTCCTTGCCCTTACATGCAGCATGCCAGCCTGCAACCTCCCCCTTATCTCAGAGCAGTTCTGCCTGGAGGCCCATTGCCATCCTGATCAGGCATTTCCCTCCTTCAGCAGGTTGTCGAAATTAAAAGCCTTTTCAAGACTGCTGTGACACTTAATAAATCATACATCATATGGACTGTTTGCTGTACACAGATGGCAACAAAGCCATTTTTCAGCTTGCTGGGGGCTTTTCCTCAAGCTCCTACACAACATATCACTAACAAGGCCATGGGGCAGCTCAGAGGCACCACCTCACCCCTTTTCCTCCTTTAACCCCTTTAGGATTACTGGTGTTACAAGGTCATATCAAACCAAAGCTTACCTGTGTTGGAGACTTCACTGAAAATCTCTACTGAAAATATCTTAGCCTTACGAAGGAGATTTGTCCTGTTAAGAAGTTTTTGGACAACTGTTCACCACATTCAGGGCAACAAAGTCCTTTGGGGTCCTCCTGTGACTTGAGTGGGAGTTCAAGCAAACCTTCTTCCACAAAAATAGCCAAAATCAATACTTCGATTCATCCCAGGGAATGGAAAGCATGATAATGCGCTAAATGCTACTTTGGCTTCTGATATACTTTTTACATTATAAGAACTGATGAAGCATTTAATGGGAGAGTAGAGAAAAAACAACGAATCAGGGAGTGTTCCCCCAGGCTGCTGAGTACATGTGGTGTGATAAAACGCCATTATTAACCTCAGCTGGGGGCAAATGATGGATTTGCAGTAGAAAGAATCAAAGCCCATGCAAACAAACCACAACCACTTGGAAAAACATTTTGAATATAAACGCAAAAATTACAGCTGTTACACGAAACTTTGTGGGAAATGGTCCCAATACAGGCAAGCATTGAGCAAACTGTTGAATGCAATTATTTCTCTTCGCTCTCCTTCCTCGGGTGTCTCTCAGCCGGGTGCGATGTTCCCCATTCCCAGTTCATTTGCGGCACTGCTGCTCCCCTTTGCATAGCCTGCATTCCTTCCCCATGTCCTGCTTTGTTTACAGTGCAGGAGCCAGGGCTGCACATTGCCTTCCTGCAGGGGCACAGGTGGCAGAGCTCCCCACCCCATGGCCAGTGTCCCCCCGGGCCCTTGGGAGCTGTGGGTCTGTCTCTGGTGAGGCTCTGCCCAGTGCTGGGTGCTGAAGAGCAGCAGCTTGGGAAGGCCATCCAGAAGAGGTGCTTCTGCAGTGCTGTGATTAGTTTGGGCTGAGTATGTATAGTTATTTTCATCTTAAATCAATTTAGAGCAGAAATAATGAAGCACCTCTTAGTGGCCCTTGGGCCAGGCAAGGGTCGAGGTGTGTAGTGCAGCACATGGAATGGAAGGAGCAGCTCCCCCTGTTGTGTCAGTTCCTTGCAGGGCAGCAGTAAGTCACCCCTGTTACTGGCTCACACTGCTCTCAGATCCTTGAAGTTGAACGTACACCACTGTTTTTCAAAGCAGCCCCCTCCTCCTTAGAAAGAGCATCAAATTTCTGCATTGCTTTTAACTTCAATAAAAGAGAGTGCTGCAAAGAGCAATAGCTGGGGATGGGAGTTACTCTTCCACTGACTCAGGGATGAACTGCTGCAAAGAGAAACCTCCGAGAGCTGAGGGCTCCCTGCCTGCATGCAGCCTTCTGGCTGGAGCTCTGAGCTGCTGCTGGGGAGGAGCTGGGTAAACTCTTCATTCCCGTGCAGATATCACCTCATATTTCTGATCTGAATTTCACATTCTGTCTTCTGGGAACTGTGATGCTTTTTTGCTCTGGAATGATGCAATTACAGTGATATGTGAGCTGCTACCGCTGCCCTCCTGCACCGAGTGCCACGTTTTCTAACTCCTGAGACGATACGGGGAGGTTTAGCACAATTGCATCCATTAAAACCAACCACTGCTATGATGGCAAAGCTCTTCACAATGCCTCAGATCTGTAAGTCACACATGAATCCCAATCAGTTTTCTGTAGCTGTTGGATGGGAATGAAACAGAGATCACTCATTCAACACAGCGCCTGCCATGCAGATGTGGTCCCCTGTGCGGTGTTATTTCACATCAGGAGATTCTGTGCTCTGAACAGCCAGAATCCCACATCAGCACACTGTTAAGTAACTGCGGTCTTTTTCGGATGGTCAGATTGGCAAGGTTGATTGAGGCTGTCTGGAGAGGGAGTTGAGCTGTGTGAGCTGTTGGCTCAGTGCTGTTGCTCCTGCTGTCCTTCTCTCCTGTTTTCCTTGCAGCAGGCAGTCTTCCCTGTAATGAATGGCCCTGTGCCCACCATCGCTTCGTTGCGGCATCAGGAAGAAACAGATAGATGTTGCCATTTACCTGGGTAAGATAAATAGTGATTGGGTGGTGGGTTTCTTGTCTGAAGATGGATTGAGCTATAGAAGTCATTCTCCCTTGCACTTCTCTTTTCAGGTGGCTGAGAAGCAATTTCAAGCAATGGAAGTTTGGGCCCAGCAGCGTTCATCATGTTGGCTCTTGGAGAGAAATTAGTCACAGTGTGAGTAAATAATGGAGAAGGTGCAGAAGGCAGAGCGAGGCAGCATTTTTCTCCACCTTTTGATTGCTACAGTGCAGAAGGCATTGCCATGGAGAAGTGCAATCTGCAGTGTGGTTGCTTTCCTCTGCAAAAGGGTGGTCCTGGGCTGGGCTGGAGATCACTGTCTGGGAATGCCTTCTGGTTTTACAGCCAGGATGCCCTCTGATTTTATAAGCAAATATTTCCCTCAGCTCTGCTGAAGGTGTTGTTTGCAGCTCCTCCTGGTTTCCTATGGACCGAGCAGTGCAGAAAGCTGTGGAAACAGTGGCGCATTCAGGCTGCAGGACAGCATGGCTGAGAGTTTGGAGCTCTATTCCTACCCCTGCTTTTCTGGTTGAAAGGATGGAAGTGCACCACATACGCATTCAAGGTCTGGGGACTTCTCTGAGTCAGCTTAATTTAAACCTAAGATTCATTCCTTAACGCACTGCATGCCTTCTGCTGAGGGACCACCGCCCCTCTGCACAATGCCGTGTCAGACATTTCTGTACTCTTTTGAGGTAAATGGCCAATATTTGAGTTGTTCTTACCTGTGTACTGTTTGCCATACTGATGGAAAGAGTGTTCTGTGCTTACCATAACTGCTAGCAGCACAGATTTCATAAGACAAAAGAGCAAAACAACACAGAAGTGGTGGGGGCTTCAGCTGGAGCAGACTGAATCCCATACAGAGCGTTCTGTAGCTGTAGCTGCCAGCTATCCGTTGCCTCATCAAAGGTGCACTGTACAAAGATTTCTGGTCTGTGCTCTGGCCTTGAATGGAGGTTTGTGGCTGCCTGTGCCTTGCTTCCCTTTCACCTCAAGGCAACAGGAAAATTACTTCTGCTGCTCCTTCCTCTTCATATTCATCCATCATTTCCATATGGTAACTGTGCCGTGGTGCCATGTGCTGTGCAGCTCAGCTGCGCTGGGAGCTGCCAACGTTAGAATCAATTTTTGCTCTGAAGCAGCAGTGAGGAGCTGCTTCGTATCACGCTGCAAGGAAATGAGCACCGGCTCGAAAGCAGTTGGTTCTGTTTTCCCATTCCTCATATCTCCTCGGGATCTTGGAAAGTTTTTTGATCATCTTGGACTGGAAGTAGGAGCTTCTGATGACTTTCTATGGATACCACTTGGGGGTTATTTTTCTATGTATAGCCGACAGCGTATTTTGTGGGGTCACAGAAACCTGCTTCTGTGAATCGACTTATTTCATTTCTACCACTACTGAGTCCGAATGTGAGGAGCTGTGCGATAATTGCAGGGTGGAATGGGAAAGTCTGGCACGGATCTGACTTCTTAGTTTCCCCGGTGTGTGTCACAAGTCAGTCTAACTAACATGCAGGTGTTTTGGTCTACGGCTGATGGCTGCCCTGGTGATGCCAAAGGGCTCAGATCTGCAGTTAATAGAGACCCAGACATGGGTCGATGGAGCTCTGCTATCCCCTCTGATAAAGAGATACCTGGAGCACAGCACGCTTCTCCTGCTGAGACAGAGAAAGTGGTTGTGACGGAGAGCACTAGTGACCCTGAGACATGACAGTTTGGGAGGTTTCTCAGTTAATGAGATTTTTCTCAGCTAACAGCCTGCCTGCTGAGCAGCCTGAGTCAGCCCACCCCTCGCGCACACTGGTGGCACAACCCCTGGTGGGAGGGGACACAGCACGGAGCTCAGATCTGCGCGGGGCAGCACCAGCACTGCTGCCAGTGTGTGGTCCTCACCCAGGTGTGAAGGGGTGGAGGGAGCAGCACTCCACCAACTGCCTACATACAGAAACCCATCTGAATGGGCCTTGGGGGTGATTTGTTGGGTTCATGCTTCAGAGACCCTGCAGTAACTAAAACTGTACTTTTGCAGAGCTGATTCTTGGCTACAGGACAAGCAAGTGCCCAGTTACAGCTGGTCTGTCTGGGCCAGGGCAGCTGTGCCCGAAGGTTTCTGTGCCTGGGCAGTGGTGGTGGCAGCATGTGAGCCCCCATCACTGGGATGTGCCTGGGTCTGGGCCAGGAACATCCCAGGACAGCCGCCCTGGGGCCATGCTGGATGCCTTGGCTCCAACTCCAGAGCCACGTGCTATCTGGGGGCTTACGGGGGAGCAGCACCAGCACTGGGCCAGTTTCTGTTTCTCACCACTGCCAACAGACCTGTTTCCCCACGTAATGCAATGCTGGGATCCCAGCTCTGTGCTCACAGCCAGAATCCCACTGCAGGAGAGGGGACCGTCTGACGCCAAGAACGCGGTTGGCAGCGCCGAGGCGGCAGCTTTCCAAACCAGAATGTTACTGACTGCCATGTGGGAGCTCAGCGCTCCCCCAGCCCTCACTGCTGTCTGTTCCTCTGGAGCACTCAGGAGGCTCTGCAGGCTGCGCCCACAGGAGGGATTGCACTCATGGATCAGATGCCACAGCAGACAGGATGATGCTCTGCAAAACTTGGAGAAGCAGAGGCAGAAGACGTACGGAAAAAAGAAAGATATTTGAGTTTGTTACTAGGAGGAGTGAAATAAACATGGGAACGTTTCCCAGGAGCAGAGCTTGTTATGGTATATCTGTAAAATGGCAGAGGGTCACATGGATGGTATTTGCAGAAACATGTCACTCCCAGCCATGAGCTGTGGTGCTGCTGCTCTGTGCCAGCTGGATGAAACACACCAGAGAAATTCACTGCACATCAGCACAGCGCTGTGCATTTCCAATGTGCCGTGGTAAAAGATTATTGCAGCCACAGCGTTTAAGTACAGTTATATCTGTATAAAGGCAATTATGGGAATATTAATTGGGAAAGGTTAACTTTGAAGAGCTGTGGAATGTTTGCTCCCATTGGTACTGAAGTGTGGTTGCAGGTATCTCTTGGTAAGAAACTTGAAGTCTGGGTGCACATTAACACAAGGCACATTTCTATCTCTTCACAGCAATGACTTGGGCAGCACCATTTGGATTCAGAGCTAAAAACAGAGTGCAAACAGTCACTGCAGGACGGGGCTCGGGCAGTTGGCACAAATGAATGAGTCCAGGCTCTGCTTTCATACAAATCCCTGGGACCTTACATTAGCAACCCCCCCTCCTGTAACAGCATCTTCTCAGCATGTGCACTGAGAAATACCCACCTTTAAACCGGTGCTTCCATACAGGCTTTCACACAGTGCTCTCACACACTTCATACAAAAATGTGTCTGACGTTGTTCTGATTTGTGCTTCCAGAAAGATTCCTTTGGAGATCTCCCAAGTGACACGTGGTGGCTGCGTTTTTCTTTTTCACGTAATTTTACATGAGTCCTTTTTTTTCTTTTGTTTAGTTTTAAATGATGTTAGTGATCTGTTTTCAGCTCATTGGATGCCCCTGCCATACTTCACAGCTGGGCCCCGGCATACACAGCGTAGACCTTCCTGTACCATGCGTCGCTCCCGGTTTATTTAGCGGCTCAAAGCTGCTGCGGTGGTAAAAGTGGTGATATATTTGCTCCATTCTTTGAGGCACAAACGCAATACTTTTGCTTGGTTTGACCCGCTCAGGTCCCTCTGTGCCAGGCAGTACTGGAAGCACAGGGAGCAGCCGATGGGACCATGCTGTGCTTGGATGTGATGGCCCTGATGTGCCTGTACAGCCCCAGAGAGGTGCTGGCGGTGGTCTGAAAGGGCAATGCACCTCTGGGTGCATCTCTGGTCTCTGCTCTGTCAGAAATTGCGCATGCAGGGGTTACCAGGAAGCGTATCCTGGGGCGGATGGTGCCAAAGGAGGAGTGTGCGCTGTGCCATGTTGTTCGTGGCTACACTCGTGATTCTGTGAAGCAGAACTGTGCTGCAAAGATGCAGAGCTAGATCAGTTCATGCTATGAGATATTGCTGATCCCTGCTCTTTCCTTGACCACATCGAGGCTGGCTGTAGAATCTGGATTCGTTCTTTTAAGTCGTACTTTAAAATTCAGAATAATTATTGTGACTTTAGGGGGATGTTGTGAAGTGTGATTCATTTGTACTTCCAAAGGATTTTTGCATCTTCAGAGAGCTTTTGTTAGTCAACGTTATTGCATAAGTAACCCAGAAAGTAATACCAAATAATAATACACCCCCTGCACCCTCCCTCCCCCACACCCCAGATGTTTGCAGGTTGGCTGTACTGAGCTGCTGTCCTCGTCTGGAAAGCCTTACCATAGCCGTAACAAGAACACCAATGCAATATATGCTTCAGACATGCTTTTGAATTAAAAATTGGCTTTTGATCAATGCATTTAAGTAGGTTTATAGAAATGCCCATGGCTGGATTGATTTGAAAGCACTGTGGTGATTTTTGAAGTCTCCCCAATGAAATCTGATCTGTTGTTTCCCTTTAGGCATTACCGACCAAGTGGGTGTAGCAAAGTTTCTTGGACACGAACACTGTCCCGTCTCCGTCAACCACAGGCTGGAGGTGGGGCAGAGCAGGCGGCCCCAGCAGTGCAGGGGAGCTCAGGTGGCACCGCGCAGCACGCAGTGCAAGGGCAGAGCGCACAGCCAAGCAGCTCTTCGGGGAGACGCAAACTGAGACGTAAAGCAGTCCAGCCTTCCACGGGATGCACCTCTCTCCATCTCAGGAGAATGCAAGTGTATTAGACAAAAAATATGACCGGGGAGAGACATGGGACTCAACCCTGATTTCTCTACATATCCTTTTACTCTGAGTGCCAGTGCTACAATCCCAGCAAGGCAGAGATGCAACATTACCGCGCTCACCTTGAGCAACAGAGGTGATCCAATCCCTGGATGGAAGTAATTGTTATGTTGAAAAGTGACATTTGGGTGACATTTTCAAGATAGCAGAAGAATAGTAATTAAGAGATTTTTATGGAGTAGCACTGCTTAACCACCCATTTCCATGCACCTTTGAGAAGTGCAGATGTGTCATCACCCTCTGACAGAGGCTTGGCAGAGCTGGAAGGACACTGGATGATGCCTTCAGCCTCTGAGCCTTACATCTCAGCATAGTAAAACTCAGCAGATAGCTCAATACGAGTCCCTAACAAACTTCTGTGGTATCTGACAAGAACTGTGGGGTTCATCCTCGGACTGTGGTGCAGCATCTTGACCAGCACAGTGTGCACTCAGGATTTCACAGTTAATTACTTACTGCCAAACTCACTTTTTATTGAACAGGGCTTGCCTTTAACTTATTAATGGAGACTTGATGAGACAAATTTACAAGAGATGACGATGGAATGAAAGCTGTAGCTGAAGATCTCCCAAGCTTGGCCTTCCGCAGACACCATTATGCTCTCTGATGAACAATTTTGAGACATGTCTATCAGCTGCTGGTAATGCAGACTGAAAGCGAATGTCTCTGCATCAAGACCGAGGAGGTTAAGGCTTCAGCGAGTTAACATGCACTCCTGTCCATAGGGTTACATGTCTACGCTAAAGTCTATGAGATTCGACAGCTTTTATTGCCTTTGACACCCACTGTTGGTCCATCACTTCTTGGGAATAAGAAACGTGCTCTGGTTATCAAAGCCTTCATGGTCTGAAACACTTTCTGTTTTCCAAAGAACTTGAACTCCAACTGAAATGAGGTAAAATTGGATTTCATTAATGCCAAGGAGTTGAAATGAAAAGAAGGTCATTTATTGTTATATGCTATTAAGGCAAAACTGCAAAGCCTGATATCCAAGAGAAGACGTGGTTTGCTACGAAGTGAAAGGTGACCCCTGCGCAGTGTGTGTGCCCAGAAATGCTCTGTGAGCGGCCCGTAAGCAAGGTGTGTGCAGGCTGCCCGTGGTGGCTGTGCACACTGTGAATCCCTGCAGCACGTGTGGGCGCTCTGAGCCAGCCAGCATCACGGCTGCGCTGCAGGCACTGCACACAGCTCCAGCTGCACTGCCAGCACAGCGAGGTGCTCTGCCTGGGGCCGTGTGCCCTGCGTGGTCTGGTCTCTTCAGACCTGGGTTTTTGCTGTAATGTGATGTCTGTTTCTTCTAATTAGGCAGCCGAGGTTAAATTGCACGTTGCTATTATATAAGTGGCTGCAGGAACTGAAACTTCAGAGTGCATGATCTGAAATGCTGTAAAGCCATGGGCTTGGGCTGTGGTACACAAGGAGAGCTGGGAAAGGTCAACCTCGAGGTCCAGCCCTCACAGTCGTGGCTCAGAGAATGGTCATTAAGGCACATCAGAAGGACAGAATGGGAACTCAGCAGTTCTTACCCAGCTTCCCAGCCTTCATCTGCACTTCTGCACACAGCACCCTATGACAGCCTTTTTGCCAGGGATTTGCCTGTTTGTTTTCTGGACACCTTCACACTTGGTGTGCCTCCATGCATTCTGTGGCAATGACTTCAAAATGCAATCAAAATTTCCTTTTGTTTGTTTGCAAACCTCTGCAAGATATTTCATTTGATCTGATCCTTGTTCTTATATCATGAGGAGGATTTCCCCTGTTCACCCTTCATCTGCCATTCATGTTTGTGTATAACTTCACTGTTTCCTCTCCAGTAGTACATAAAGGGCACATAAATATCACAATTATTTAGCATTTGATAAGCCATCAAAAGTTAAGAAAAACGTCTTCCTCAAAAAATCCCCCATAGAGGAACGGCTGCAGGAATGCTGACCGCAGCTATGTGGCCAACAGAAATCAGCCTTGGGCAGATCTGCACCTGCAATTGCAGAAATACATCTCTCTATGTGTGTACTGTTGGGAAAAATGAGAAGTAACTCCTGATCTCCCTCGGCAGGCAGCTGCTGTTCCTGTGCATCACAGGAGTGGCCCTGCTTGTATTTGATTTCCTTTGATGCAGACACTGGGCTGAGGAAAGCTGCTATAGGAAAAAAGTCAACAGCACAAACTACGATTAACTTGAAATTACTAATTGGGCTGCAGCTCTGGAGGGTGATGTAAGGCTCCGAGATAAGAGAAGCACGAATCCTTCTGTTTGTTTGAAATGAAGGAGCACTTCTGTGTAAGTTCCCTCTCGGTTTGCTGCAGGGAGGACAGCTCCATTTTCTTGCTGCATTTTGTTTGCAAATGTTGGAAAGGATGGCCCTCCAGGTTATTTAATGAGCATGCTGAATACCTAAATATCGATCATTGCTTTTACTAAAGTGTTGGCCTTGGTCTGAGCTGCATTATGGGAAGAGGAATTTTCAGCCAAATCATCTTTTCTCGAAGATCAGTTCTGTGGAAGACGCAGCTGGGCACTCAGCTGCAGTGCTGCGGCATCCGGAAGCTGTGAAGATGCACGAAAATGTTTGCTTTGAAAAATCAGGCTGTGGAAATCTGAGGGTGCATTTTTTTGTCTGCTCAGATCCTGATTGTGATGGGTGAGAAACTGCTTTGTTCCCTGCAGAAGAGTTTTAGCTTTATCCTTTTCCCTGCTCAGCAGCACCGAAGTGGGACTTTGCAATGGTAGTTTGGGAAGAGCGGGGGAGGAGGTGCAGCCTCAGGGTGTGGGTGCTGCACACTGCAGGTCCTGAGGGCCCTCTGCTCCCTGCAGCACTGATCCCTCCCTCAGCATCGCAGGAAGGATGGTTCTGCTTACAGCCAATGGGGTTTTAATGGAGTGAATATTTGTCTCCATTCAGGGGGAATATTTGCTCCATTGGAGCTTTGAATGCGTGTTTGGAGACAGCAGAAATCCAAAGGCACATGTGGGGGCTGGGGCTCAGCTTGAAGTAGAGCTTTATAGGAAGTGCAGCTCTGAGCTGGCACTGTGCCGTGCACACAGCTTCCTGCAGAGCCATGCATGGCATCACTGAAATGTGCTGGGCCTAGGATGCAGCGCTGCGATCCGCTCCTTTCCTACACACAGTGCTGGCTTTGGGATTACATGTTACAGATACGTGAAATGCACGGAAATACACCATCAAACCTTCACAAACACAAAGCGTTTTCTGCTCTCGGGAGTAAATACAGTTTGACAGAAAAAGAGGGATTTGCTGCCGAGTCTGGACAGCCTTCCCCCTGAATTACAGCTTTGTATGAAATGTGAAATCCCAAATGTACTCATTTACACCAGTGGTCCTGGTTACCCCTGAGCTACTGCTGAGATAAGCATTCACAGATTGCTGGAGTGCTCCCACTTTAGAGAACAGAACTGTGCAACTTTCTGATCAGAAACGGAATTTCTCTGGCTGCCAATGAGAGGAACACACTTCAAACAGGAAGGTGTGAATCTCTCTGAAGGCCAAAATAAAAAGCAGAACAACCAAACCCCACAGTGGTGGTAGAAGAGTGAGAGATTCTGTGTTTATTTCTGAGAAGCAAAGCGGTCCATTTGTGCCCTGATTGTCCAGGCTGATCCCAGCTGTGCAGCAGCCAGGCTTTGCAATGCCATCTCTGTCTCTGTGCTGCAGTGCACAGATGTGCCTTTCCTGGCGGAAATCAATGCAGCTGCAGGATGTCTCTGGTGCTGCTGCTGTCCATGGCTTCCTTGATTAAACTCTGCTAAAGCCTAATTACCTGGAATGCCTCGCTATTTCCTTGGCAACACTCACACAGCTGTTAGAGCAGGAAGCATTTTATCAGGGCATTAGAGCCACACGTAGCACAGAGAGAATTATCCTCCCCAGGGCCAGAGGACACCTCTGTGCCACACAGTGCTGGTATCCAGCAGGAAAGCAGCCCCTGTTGTCCCGGCACCTGATGGCAGACAGGCTCCATGTGGGTGCAGGAGCTCCTTGCAGGCTCTCAGGGCAGTGGGTGTGGGGGGCTGGGTGTCCCATCTCCACCTGGCACTGCTGCTCCGCTGCACGCAGTGACAAAACCCACGTCTGCGTGACATTATCCGTTGGCAGCCCGTGGCTCGGGCCTTCTCCAAACAGGGAACAGAAGGAGAGCTGTCACGTTAACATTTCAGCTGACTCCAACCTCCTCCTTTTTTCTTCTTTTTCAAGCCTGTGCATGAAATCCGCCTCTCCTTCCCCACGCTGCCGGATGGAGCTGTGGCACAGCAGTGTGAGCAGTTGGCCACCTGAACTCTCCCTCTGCTGGGGGGGCTGAGTCACAACGCAGCCCAGGACGGCGGTGATGGATCCGGAGAGGTGTTCTGATCTGCAGTGCTGCACCAGACCAGCTCAGCTGTTCTGAAGGATGTTTCCTCTGCAACATAGGCTCAGGCTGTCCCACGCCAACAGCTGCTCCTCAGCCCCTTCCTTCCTTCTGGTGCTCTGTACAACCAAAGCTTGGGGCACAGCATTTCTGTTAGGAAGGGATAAACTTTGTGAGTGGGAACCGCAGAGAGGCGCCCACAGAGGGCAGCGTCTGCGGCTGGGAGCAACCAGCTGGGTGCTCCGTTCTGCCATCCACCGTTTCACATCAGGCTCAGGACTGCCTGGGGGCTCCTGGAGCCCCTCCTCAGCCTGCCAGCTGCTGCAGAGGGAGCTCCACCATGGCAGCTGATGGAGGGTAGGGCAGACAAACTGAAAGAGTTACAAATCGGTCTGTAACCACCAGGGAGAAAGAAGGTCCTTTGCAGCCATTAAGTTACTGTAAAGGATGCGTAGGGATTTCTTTACCGTTGAGATCCCTCCCTTTCTTGCAGCCTCTTGCCAAGCGCTCCCCACGCCTGGTGCCCACAGGGGAAGGACCCCGTGCCAGAACCGCAGCTCTCTGCTCCCTTGGTGGTTCTGGAGGAAGAAATCCCAGTGCTCATTTTAACCTCACGATTGTTCAGATGGGCAGCAATGACGGCAGTGATAAGGAACATCTAATGAAATGCCGCCTTCCAGAAGACCAGGCTTGTGCAGTCTGCTGTGCGTAGATGATGAAAACACCAATGATAGCTCATGAAGTTCGAGGCCAACTCGAGTTACACCTCTGTCTGTGTGATCACACAAGCAATTGCACACAGGCAATTCAGCCACTGCAGATTTATTGCCAAATAAGGACACAGCCTCCCCAGGCCACCCTCAGCATCCTGTAGCTGTTGAAGCTCTCCAGCCCTGTCCTGCAGCAGGAGCAGGGCCTTGCACCTACCTGGCCTCCTTGCAGCCAGAGCAAACAGCAGCTGAGCACTGCAGCACTGGGAAGTTCTCTGCATCCCAACCAGTTGCCTGTGCAGTCACACAGGCAGGTTTGTCCTTTGCCAGTCATATTTGCAAACACTTCTCAGGGCTTTTTTTTGTTTTGTTTTGTTTTTTAGTTTTTTTTTTTTTTTTCATACAATGTTTTGAAAGTAGCTCCTTTGTACAAGGAGCTCTATTTGTATGAGTATATGAATGCTAGAAATTGTACACAAATAAGGCTGTCTCTGATCCATTTGTTATGAAACATCATAAAAACAACAAAGAGAGAATAATGCACGGTTTCTACTATGGACAGTCCTCCTCTCTGGGTGCAGCTGTGCTGGGGGTGAAGGCTCTGCCCATTCCCAGCTGCTGCCCATCATCTCAATCTGCCACAGATTCAGGTGTGGCTACTTTCTAATCACTTTCATCAAGAACAAACCTGATAAGCAGAGGCCTTCCCTGTCCAATAGTTTGAAGCCCTCTAGCCTGTTGTGTTTGTTCCCCAGTCCGCATCAGGTGCTCAAGCAGCGTCGTGGGATGATGTGAGCAAGTAATTGCAATAGAGATGAGCAGGTAGAATTGTGCTGGGAGTGTTTTCCTCCTGGAATGGTGTGGCTATAAGTATAGGAGAAAGCTTGTGCATATGCTGAAGTGGTGCTCAAGGGTGTCCAAGATAATTAAAGGGACCATCAGAGATCTATCGATGAGGTCCTTAGCAGCCTATAAGGAAAATGTGCGCCAGGAGCTGAGCTGAGCCCATTGCAAGGGGCCCTGCACTGCCCTGGCTGTGCTCTGCTCTCTGCGCTGCATTGGCAGCGCGGTGCCACAGCTGGCAGCAGTGCTCCTGCAGTCCCTGAGAGCTGTGCTGCTGATGGTCTCATTTCTGTGGGTTCTGTTAACGCTTTTGTTGTGATGCTGGGTGAGGAAGGCGTGCTCTGGTTTTGTCTGGCTTTCTTCCTTGTGTTTTTCTCAGCCCTTTTCTCTTGGGTGAGGGTTACCCACTCCTCTGTTCCCTGCTCCTCTTGCTGTAAGCACAGTAGATGGGAACAAACTGTCTGTTGTTCTCTTTGCAAACGCTGGAGTGCTGAAGTGAGCCCACAGATAACAGATTGAAGGAGCAATAATTGGAAGAGAAGTGAGAGAGAAACAGGAGAAATGTAAACAAGTCACTGCTGTGACAGTGGAAGCCCCAAGTAAATGTATTAGGCAGATAGAAATCCTCAGCTTTAATGAAATAGTTGCTGGAGGTTTTCTCGTGCTTTTGGAATATAAACCCAATAAACAGCAGAAGTTGCCCTTGGCTACAGAGCTTTAGGGCAGGTGTCCCATTCCCAGTGTCACTTGTTTGGCACTGAGCTTCATCTGGACCCCGCATTCAGCACATGGCACGTTCTCCAAATCCTTGCTTAGAGCTCAGTAAAGAGCACACTTCAGTATTTATGTTTCTGGGGATTACCTGCTCTAGTAGATGTGCTTTCTTTGCTGCTCCTTGCTCATTATAGATGGCCAGAGCAGATTGCAGCCACGAGACCTTTCATGGCTCTAATTCCTATGTCCTTTTCCTTATCCCTGTTTAACTTTCATACAGCCAAGTTAAAAACTTTGAAGAAGAACAAAGTGGAGATTTAAAGCTCCCCATGCAGGGGAAAAAGCTCTAGGGAGCAGCGGCTGCACAAGAATTTTAAATAGAAATGCTAATTCTCTGATGTCAGCCCCTGCATGGCGCTGCCCAGCCCCTGCTGTGCCCCCCAGAGCCTCAGGAGGACAGGTGCTGCCTCTTGGAGACTAAATGCACACAGACTGAAGAGCAGAGGATTCCAAACCTGACCCATAATTGGGGCTGAGTGGGGGCTGCCACGCAGAAAGGAGAAGTTCTAATATAAGAACTGGATTTCTAGAGCTTTGTCATTGAATCTAGCTGTCAAAGCAGTAGATGGCCTAACAAATGGCCTGAGACGCTGTAAGTGGTAGCTAGCAAAACTTAGTAAATAGACGGAGGTGATGATTTAGGTGGCAGCCAGGTGTTGTGCAGCTCCGGCTGGGTACAAAAATAATGGTTTGTGTCAGAGTGTAGCTGGAAGAGTTGCTTCTAAATTGCACCATTTGTTCGTGGGAGTGAACAGGACGAGTCGGGACTGCTGCAGGTCATCCATGTCTTATTCTCTGCTGGCAAATAGAGATGGATTTCTGGGCACTGGGGAAAACTTCCCATTGCTAGCAGCACAAAACCTATGTGAGCTTCTTTCTAAAGCCGTATCTCAGGGATATGCTTCTCCTGTTTCAAATACTGTCCCCATAACCTACAGCTCATTAGTCTAGGAAGCATCCACACTCTTTGTACGAGCTTTGGAAAGATGTGACACTTCCACAGGTGGTGGGAGGACCCAGTCCCAGCAACTGCTCTGCTCTTCCCTTGGTATTCATAAAGCTCTGCCTATGCTCAACGTATGGGGATGCAAAGTAACTGTGGTTTGGAAAACAAAGGGAACTGTTTAACCCCTCTTTTCACTGGCAAAGTGTGGTGTGTGGTCTGGGATCTTTGGCCGGAAATGTTTGGAGAAGGGAAGGGCACAGCCTGGATTGTTGTGGCAAGAATCCTCTTTGGAGGTGAATGACTGCACAAGTGAATCTCTTGGTTGTCTGCTTGTGCCACTCACACTGGAAATACCTCTGGTGACATTCCAAAGGCACACGTGGGCATCCTTTCAAAAAGGTGGAAAGCAGCAGTGCTGCAAAATGTGTCGCAGTTTTGGATACAGCTTTGTAAAGCCAATGCTTTGTTCAGAAGGCTTTGAGATGGCAAGTGGAAGTATTGCCCTGAGCAGGGAAGAGAGGAATTAGTGGCTCAGGGGTGTGTTTCTCTTATTAATTTTGCAGAAGCATTAATGTTAGAGGGTCAGCCTCCTGATGATGGGCTGTGGAATCCCAAACCTGCCATGTGAACATTAAGGATTGTACTGGGTAGGAATAAACGCGTCTGATACAGCTGTTAGCATGAAATATGTATGAATGAGGTGCAGAGGATGTATGGCAAGGTGCAAACTGCTGATGTCTCAGAGCCTCCAAACTTCTTGGCCAAGTTAAAGTGAAATTTCTGCTGCAAGATGCGTGCATTCTACCCAAATACCACTCCAGAGAAAAGTGCTGCTGTCTCCTCCATTTAAGCTAAATGCTCAGAATTCATTAACTAAGAAGTTTTGTTCTTTCCACTCTCCTACACAGTGACTCCTCACCCTGCTCAGCGCGTTCCTCCAGACTGAGATCAGTGACTCAGGGCACAAAATGCTGGTGGGCAGTGCGTGCGCTGTGGTTCCATGAAAGGAGAAAACCAGATGCAATAGAAAGAACAACTGAGAAAAGGTATGGAAAGGGAAAGGAAATGACTTTTTTTTTCCTTCTTTTTGTGGCATTAAGGTGCAAGAGAAAGGGGAACCTTCCAAAAACCAAAATGAGTGTTATGCATTTAAATTTGATTTTTGCCTTTGTCCAAGGCCATTAATTATCCTTGAACAGCACAGTTGGTGACAGAGCAGTGAGGTACTGTGTGGAGCTCCAGGAGAGTTAAGGCATCATAACAGATCCTACCAAAGGGAAAGCAGTCTATAAAGTGGTGAAAAGTGCTGGTAAGGCCAGGTAAATGATGTACCAGCTACCAGAGCATCACCAGCCATTTACCATATAGGAGTAATTGAACACAGGCTGTGTCGTGTTGGAATGCATTCAGACAATCCAGTTACTCACATATAAACCATACTAGTGGATATACACTGTACTGTCTAGGGATGCTTTATGCTATGGGATAATGGCATAGACCTTGGTTCACATTTGACATATTCCTCTCTGTTTTCCTCCTGATATGGTAGTATTGCAATGGGAAATAATCCTTCTTCTGCAGCAAGTGTTTGGTTTGTGTGACTTTGAGCACTGCTGGGAGGTTGCACCAACTGGTGAACACTTCCCCTCCCATCCTTTTGGCTGTGTGGAAATGAGGAATGCGCGCAGATTAATTAGCATTAATTGAGCTCTGTACGGAGCAAACATGCAAAGCTACTCAAAAGTGTGTTGTTGGAGCAATAACAGTTTGCAAGAAATGCACTTTACAGTGATCAATATCCATGGAAAAGGGCTTTTCTTCCAGCTGGTCACTAACTGCCACAAAACACTGGTCATTATCACTGTTAAAACACTGCAGTGGAACCTGAATTTTGCAGATTTGCTCATCATACCATCTCTACTTAGATTTCAATGCCAGTGCCCCAGTCGTTGCAGTGGAGATGCTTGTTTATCCTAACAAGCAGTGTCCTGCCTATGGATTTGATCATCCCTTGTGGGGGTCTGGGTCCTCTTGTTCAGTCACAATAGTAAGAACCACTCTAACACTCGCTTCTGTGCTGAGTTATTGCCTCAGAGCATCCTCCTTTCTTTCCTTCACTTGGGAACTAATTAACCAATCTCCCTAGGGAAAGACAAATACACTCTGATATCTAGATGAGGTCACTCAAACAGCAGCCAGAACTTTTGTTAGTTGTTTAAGCCAGTTTTAAAGGAAAAACAAAAATCAGTGAGGTGACCAAGTGAGAAACTTACTGTCCCCTTCTACTGGGGAAACAAACGTGCAGCCAGCAGAGGTGCTTCTGCTGTGTGCTGATGGATACTGGGCTGAGGGCACGGCTGAGCACGGTGTAATTTCTGCTTTGCAGAGCAACGCCTCTGGGTTCTGCGTGTGTACTGAGCAGGCTTAGCTGAAAGCCATGTTTGCCATTAATTCCAGCTCACAGATCCCAGCACTGAGAGATGATGCTGTGAAAAAACGCAATGAAACCAAACGGCTGCTGGGGTTCTCAAGAAAAGTGACCACAAGCAGTGAGCTGTTGTGAGTGCCTGGAGTCCATGAAGAGCCGCAGTGCCGAGATGCCTGGTGGCACAGAAGTCAGTTACCCATAACTTCTTTTGGCACTCACAGTGCGTGGCTGCATGGCTGAAGGAGCGCCGTGCAAACACCATCTGTATGAGTGATGGCTGGTGGCTCTGAACAGCAGTTTGTTCAGTGATGTAAACCTGAAAGGTTCAGCGTGCTTCTGGGAGCACCAGGAGCAGCGACGGTGCGGTGCTGTGGCCAAGGTGGGATCTGGCCATAGGGGTTGGAGCAGGGCCATGGCGCCGAGCTGTTGGCAGATCACTGTTCAGCTGCCAAGCAAAACTGTGTCATAAGGACAGCAAACACTCCTCTGAGCTCCAAACTGCTCACCGGCAGCTCGGTGCCGTGGTGCACAGCACTGCCTGTGCTGCGGTCGCTGCGTCTATGGCAGAGCCATCGCTGCCAGCAGGCGGCGGGCAGCTGGGCTGGGCTCTGTGTGGGGTCAGTGCCCAGGGTGAGGGGCTGTTCAGGAAGGTCAGTGCCTGCATTCCCAGGAGGGTAATTGATGCAGGATGGGCATTTCTCCTTTTCTCACCTGAAATATTGCTAGTGGTCACAGATTAAGTAAATACAATTGAGAACCGCTTTGCCTTCTGTTGATTAACGTTCCACATCGAACATTAACATTCACTTTTCCAGTGTTCAACGTGACTCATTTGTAGCCTTGGTGTGATTTGTTCCTCAGCTCTGAGCAAAGGGAGCTGTGGTCCCTCAGTGCTGGGGGAGCTGAGCTGTAGGTGTGGGCTGCGGCACCTGCAGGAGCTGCTGGGGCACGGGGGGCTCTGGGTCGTTGTAAGGGATGCAAACCCTGTGGTCCCAGAGGTGGAACAAACCTTCCTGACCCACAGCAAGGGAAGGGAGCAGCCCTGGGTGCGGGGCAGGTGGGCTAAAACCAGTTAGCTACATGGCAAGGTTCCTTTAGCTGCTCTGAAATCTAATTCGTGTTCTTCTTGTGGGGCTTCCAGTTCTAGAATCGGTCCCACTCCTGGGTGTCAGAATTTGGGGTAGAAGAAAGAAAAGATTTGGCAGGAAAGCAAAAGAGAACCAAATAAATGACCAATCCTGGCAGCGATGCTTGGTTTGTTCACAGTCAATGTTTTTCTTCCACTTTATTTCCTTAGAAATATGACTATTTTTTTTCTCCCCAGGTTTTGTGAAATCAATTTGCAATTGAGATGCGTTTCTGCGATCCCAGCAGTGCCGGCTCTGGCATCGCTGCTCTCACGGAGCACCATATGCTTCCTTCTGTTTGTTTGCTGCCTCCCGAACACTCCCAGATCATCTCATTGGTGAGTGCATGACAAAGTACCGGGGAGATGTTGGCACGCAGTGCTGCCGTTCCCACAAAAGGGGAAAAAGTGGTAAATGCTTTCATTTTCTGAAGAAAAAGATAAGGAGTTGTTTTGGGAACCCAGCTGACAGTTGTAATAGCTGTTAATGTTTTTCATCTTAAGAGCAAGAATTTCAGGAGAGGCAGGTAAACTTCTGCATTACATTTGCATTCAAAAGAAAGGTAACCACCACCAAATAAAAAACCAAACAGCGCCGCACCTGGCTTTCAGGTCTCTTGTCAAAGATACAAAGGAAATGCAGCGGGGTTTTCAAAAGTACCTGGAAATTAAGTGCCTTATTTGCATCCACCCACAGTTAGCAGGAGTTGGTTCTAGATCCCACTCTCTTATGTGGGTATCTTTTGTCATGTGAGTAGCAATACAAAATAGAGAGAATAGACATTATTCTGCTGTTCTGTTAAATAATATAAAAACAAAATAACAATAAAAACCCACATCTGAGAAGTGTTTTAATAAGAAGTGTTTTTGCTGCAGGTATCATCTGTGTTTTTGGGACCCTTTTGAATATTGGGGTGCTGTGAGAGCCACTGCTTTGATCAGTTTTAGTGTAGGCTGATCAGACCCTGGCAGTGCCTCTCCCCGCTGTGTTGCTCTGCAGCAGAAGGAGCTCCTGCAGTGCCCTGCATCCCACTGGGCCCACACTTGAGGCCATCACACACAGCCTGCCCCAGATCTCAGCTCTGCAGGACACTGGAGCTACAGAACATTGCTCAGTGCATCAGCATTACTGAATTCAGTGATGGCGAATCGCCCCCCAGGCCCCCACAGGGAGGGGTCCAACGCAGCTATCTGCCTTCACAGACCTTCTGCTTCCCCTGCTGCTCTGATGTCAGCATCCGCTGTGCCCCAGTAAGTCACTGTTGAACACTGGGAGGGCTCTGCCACTGACAGCTGGGAAAGCTTCTTGTTGCTGTTGCTGGTCTGTTGCATCCTGCAGAACGGGTGGGGATCACCTGAATCCTTAGGGCGGGTGTAGCAGTGCTGTTCAGTGGTCATTGGCAGCAGCCAGGACTTCAGCCATCGCCTTACTACTGATGGTCGATCTGCTTATTATCAGAGCTTCACCTTGTTCTTTGCTTCCCTCTGCTCCCCCCCATGTCACTAGCGTTCCTCGCTCACCAGGATGCTCTGAGCCCACCAACAGGATTCTTACATTCGTAACCTGAGGGCAATCTGTTCTAAGTGACCACCAGTCCTGCGGTGCAGGGGGAGCTCCCTGCAGCTCTCCTCAGATCCTGCAGCCTCTTCTTAAGAGGAAAACTCCCTGAAGTCCTCCCTGAAAAGAATCAAAGGAATTCTGGTTTCAGAGGCATTGTTTGCATATTTTGCAAAATTTTCACTTTGCAAATGGCTTTGTTGTAAATTTTTAGGGGCTGAGATTGTCTGAGTGCAGCCCTCGGGCACTGCAGTGCTCTGGACAGGTTAAATCATCTTCTTTCCTTGTGTGCCCCCAGGACGGCCCCAGTGCCCGTGAATCAGCACTCCCTGGGATGCACTCACCCAACCTGGAGCCCCAGGGTTGTGCAGGTGGTGGCGAAGCCGGGCTGCTCGGCGTGGCCGTGCTGACGTTTCCCATCAGGTTGTTCCCTCCGAGTTAACAATGTTTTTCTTTCGCGCAGCTGTTTACCATTAAATAAAATTGATGGTTCCCCTTGCAACACTGTTGTCATTTCCCTTGCCCAGTTGTTCAAACCAGCTCCGTGTGCTCACATCTCTCCTCAGGCGACTTTATTTTCTGTTGGGCAGCGTGATGATATTTGTGCTCTCTGAAGGCAGCGGTGGAGCAAAACTAATGGCCCTGGTGATCCCAGCTCGGGGGTGACTGTGACCCTTCTGGGCTGTCTGTCCTACGCTGTGCAGCTGTGGGCTGTGAGCCCCCTGCCTCTGTGGGCCTTCCTGAGACACAGCAGCTTCTGTTTGCACAACTGCCTGCCTTTTAGATACAGTCATGTATGTATGTGTATGAAATATTTAACATCCATAAATCTGTGCGTAAATACGAACGCCTGCACCCGTGGAAGGAAGCAGGCTGCTCAGCTCTGTAGCTGATGGAAGGATCAGTTTTTGTTGGAGCTGAGCACGTTAGAATGCTTGGACCTGACAGCACCTTCATTATCCCTTCTTTGTTGCAAAGAGTGACCAGGAGGCAGTCTGTAATCAAAGCAGGGGGAGCAGGGAGTCCTGCACCGCTGAGATGCTGCATGGCGTGGTGTGTGTGTGTGCGTGTGTGTGTGTGTGTGTGTGTGTGTGTGTGTGTGTGTGTGTGTGTGCCTGGTGGGTTGGGGTGCCTGCTGCTGCTGTGGGTTCTGCCCCAGAGTAGCAGCCTCAGGAGAACCACCCACAGCAACCCCAGGGTCAGAGCGGGGTGGTGATGTCTTGCATATGGCTCTCAGTACGTCCATAATCCAGGACATGAACAGCCACTGAAATTGTACAGGGGAGGGATGAGAGCTCTGCCTGCTGAGCTTAACCTTTTGCAGAGCTTTTTCTTTCCATCCACATGTGCCAGGCAGGGATGCTGACAGCAGCTGGGGTGCAGTGAGAGGTGTGACACTCTCCCTCTAAAGTATCCCTTCCCTGCAGGTGCTATGGAGCAAACATCCCTGTGCTGCTGCTGCTTCCTGTTCTGGATCTGTCCCCGTGCTCAGGTGCCCTGCTGGCTCTGCACTGAGGTGCAGAGAGCTTTCTGATCACCAGGCTGTGTCCTCGGTTACATCTGGATGGCATAGCTGTACAGGTGCATAGGTACACGGAGAGATTCCTCGTTTGATTTATGTCCTGTAAGGCCTCATGCAGCGCTTCTGCCAGTGGTGGTTTGGGATGCAGCAAATGGCTGTGCTGCAGGTGCAGGGAGCAAGAAGCAGCACTGTGTCTGGCTGCTGGGATGGAAGTGAGCTGGTTCTAATAGTGGGATGTGTTTGAATTGTTATGGTGTCTCTTTTACTCCCACCTCCCACTTTATTGTTATTATTTTTATTTATTTGCCACCAGGCTGCTTTCTGGACCTCATTAAATGCTCTGCTAATCCAGAGCCAGGTTTTGATTCACAGAGCTCAATCTGGCCCTCTTACGCTCCTGGCAGCAAACCCTTTTGCTCTGACAATGCATCTTCCCAGCAGGACCAGGAGGTGCTCTCCAGCTGAGCTGTTCTTTCCCACTAGGGACTCATTTTCTCTTGCACTCTCTCCCATTTTTCACCTGTGCTATCTTCCTGCTGGAACTCAGGCTTGCAAATTCCAGTTCCTTTGAACAGCTTTTTCCCCACAGTAAGAAATGCAGATCCTGCAGTCCAAAAATAGAGGTGATTCCAGGAACATATCAGCTGTTATGCCTTTCCGCACTCCTGGATTTTTAAGGATGTTTTTAGGTTATTCTGTTTCCTATTCTGATCAACACTGTTACTTTCCCTACATGCCCACGTTTCTTACAAGTTCTCCTGTGATGCTCCCTAATTAACACCCAGCACATTCACAATCAGTTTCTACCCGGTGGAGTTTGTTTCAAAATATATGTTGGTATCTTAGCATGCTCAGTAATTCACTAAAGACACTGAGAAAGCAACAGGGCTGAGATAGCTGCTGGTTCAAAAACAGCGCAGAAAAGGACAAAAGGCTGCGCTTGTTCTCCAGCACAGCTGTCGCACTGCCTCGGCACCATGGCTGCGGGCAGCAGCGCGGTGCAGTCTGGGTGCAGAGAGGTGCTGCTAATTGCAGCCCTGCAGGGGTGGAAGTGGATGTGCTGCTAATTGCGGCCCTGCAGGAGTGGAAGCGAATGGTGAGAGCTGAGATTGGGCAGAATGAGGATGCAGCAGTGCAATTTTGGTCCTTCTGGCTTTGACTTGCTTATGGCTGCCGCCAATTCTTCCTTAAAACCCCACCTTTCTACTATAGATTGAAATTTTTTTCCCTAGAAGATCTTGCCTGGTGGAGCTGATACTGATGCCAGCAGGACAGAGAACTGTTTCACAGACTTCAACGTTTTTCCTGCTTGGAACTGAAAGCACTGCTGAGCACATCGCTTTATTGCAGTCCTCACTTCAGCACAGGATTGCTTTTTTCCCCGGGGGGTTGTTTTGTTGAGTGCCCTCCGTTTCACTAATGAATGAAGTGCTCCTCCTTGGTCGGTGCTCTCACTTCAGGATGCTGCTGGGACACAGTGTGACACAGCACGCGGAGCTCCCTGCCACCGGGCTGCGGCTGTTGGTTCTCCTGCAGCTGTCGGAGGGCAGCGAGTGTCAGATCGCTTCCTCCCAGCAATGGGGCATTAAGGAAAATAACACGAGGGAGAAATAACCACCGAGGCCGGAACTAGAAGCTCAGGGAATGTAAATCGGGGCGTGCTCTCAGCCTGCCCCGCTCCGTGCCTGCGCCCAGCCCCTTCCCGTTGGCCCTTCTTCATTTTCACGTCGGTTCCCTTCTGTTTGTGTTGCTGCTGGCGCAGCCCTGCCCTGAGCACCAAGCGAGGTCTGGCGGTGGCTGCTCTTCATCTGCTCTGCAGCGATTCGGACGGCCTGCAGGGCTCCCCTGGTTCGGCAGAGCTCAGGCAGCCTGTGCTCCCCAAACCAACCCAGTGCCCCCCTCAGCAGTGGCTCACAAGGTGCGGGGCAGGCAGCCTCTTTCCTCCTGTTTGATGAAGAGAAAACAATCAGCAAGTCAGTAGAGATCTCGTGTTGCCAAGATAGAAGCTGCTAAATTGGGGCTGAACACTGAATTCTTTTAAATACGCAGTGCCTCAGGTGTTGCACAACCAGCTTTGCAGGAATTGGCTTTTGGTAAGGGCTGCAATGCTAACAGCACACCAGGTCCTACCGAGCCCGTGCTCACTCACAGCCTGTTCCTTTTTCTCCCACCCCTTCACAGGTACCTGCTGACATGTAGCTCCCCGCTACAGGCGGCCAATCAACCCTGGCACCTCAGCTGCCATCCTGCTCACTACCAGGTGATTTCTTCCAAGAAGAACCAAATAGGTGGTTTCTTTGTTTCTGGGGATTTTTTCTACTTAAGAAAGCAGATATTGGAGTAATTTTTCATGTTGATGGGGTCTGAAAAGTAAAGTGGGCAACTGCCCCAGTGCCAGATGCAGGCTGCTTATTGTCCACACAATGGACACAAATGGGGTGACAGCTTGCAGCAGAAATGCAACACCACAGCTTGAAGCAGTGAAGGAGCACCTGGTGGGAAGGCAGGGCCAAGGTGGAGGAGCTCAGCTGTATGCAGTGTACTGAGTGATGGCAGGGCTGGAGCTGGGACCCACCCCTTCCCAACCCTCATTTAAGGACTGAAAGTGGAGATGATGGTATTTTGTTGGAGATGCCTGTGTACCTGAGGCCTTCTAAAGGTAAGTGGCTTTTTTTCTTTTGTTTTTGTGTCTGTGGTTGCTGCCTTGAGCGTATCCTCATCTGCTCTAGCCAAGATCTTTGCTACTCTGCTCTCATTGCTGTGTTTTCCATCATGTCATGCAGTTGCAGAATGCTGTTGTCCTCAGGACCCTCCCACTGTGCAGTCTGGGAAGTACAGCATGAAAGCTGCTTTTAGGGTTTGACTGTGGCAGTAAAAGTGAAAGTTGCTGTGAGTGAGCAAAGCGGGATGAAGCACTGTGCTGTGAACTGCAATCACGTCTGAGGAAAGAATGTTTCATCAGCTGTTGTGCACTTATGTTTCAATTCAGAAGTTCATAATGAGTGTTTTGATTATTCCATTTGTATTAATGTACTTTTCCTCTGTGTTCTGGTGATACAACAAGAATATTCTATCTTATAAAAATGGAATAACTTGAACTTGTATTGCTGGGGGAGTGAATCCCCCTCCAAACCCTGTATGTGCCGTTCTGCAGGCTGTGCGTTGTGGGAACGTGGGTCTGACTGGCTGATGGATGAAAGTAGCGGTGCTGCTGGGCACGTCTCGTGGCAGTCCAGCAGGATGCAGCAGCTCTCCCTTTCCCTTCTTATTGGAACCAGTGCTTAAAAATCTGATTGCTTGCTGTGACGTTGGTACAGAACACCACGGCCTTACCTGGGTGCTGGGAGATGTACTTTTCCAGTGTTTTTTTTCCAGATTCATGAGAATCTCCTCTTTCTTCCGCCAAACCCTTGTTTAAGAACCAATGCCACGAGGCCCTCAGATGGCAGCCACAGAGGGAGGGAGGATGAGGAATGGAGCTGCTCCTCCTGAAGTGATGCTGGGATCTCAGGGCCCCGTGCCCTGCCTGCAGCAGCCCCCTCACGGTGCTTCTTTTTTGTGCCCTGTGTTTTGGCACGTTTTTGTCATGGCACTGTTCCTGCCTCCAAAAAGGGGTTTGCATTCCTGGTCCTGGTTCAGAGCCCCACTGTGGTGTGTGGCTGTGTTTATCCGTGCCTAGCTCAGACACAATCCCACGGGACATGACAAAGCCGGGGTGATGAAACAGCTCCAGCACGTGGTCAGCTCTGTCAAACAGCGGCTGATGAAGAAAGCACGCAGCAAAACTTGCTTCCCCAGCAGGTTCTGTGAGCAGCAGTTTGTCAGCTTGCGTTTCTCAGAGCCCTGTTTTGTTAAGTTCTGCTGTGATTGGTGCTGAGCTGCAGGAACGCGGCATCACCTCAGAGCTTCAGCACAGCGCTGCCAGCTGCTCCCAGCACAGCTCGGGGTGGGAGGCAAACAGCCCCTGGTAGCAGGGTAGGAGTGTGGGTGGGTGTCTGTGGGGCTCCAAATTCACACACAGCCTCTGAGCTCCCGCATGCACGCAGTGCAGCCCCAGTGTGACCTGCAGCCAGGGGACTGAACCCACCAGCTGTGCCGCAGTGAGGGGCAGAGCAGCTCGGCTGGGGCGGCGCTGCTGGGTTTGTCCCGTGTCAGCACTGTTCTGTGATATTCACTCAGTGTTTCCAAAAGCCTGTAGTGGCCGTGAGCTACAGACGCCCTTCTGAGGCCTTGTTCGTTTCTTTACAGAAGCATGCGGTGCATTATTTGCTTACTACCTTATTTGCTATAAGCTTGCTCTGAGTAATTAAATCTAAATTACAGCTGTCAAAAGGAGAGAACAGAGCGGTGACGTTTTGTCTGTGCTCTCTTTGGATGAAGTCTCTGACATGTGAGCACCCATCCTCCCTCTGCCCTCTGTGTGGAAGGATCTCTAACAAACAGGACCGGAGTGCAGCGTGTTGTGCTGCGGAGGCACTCGGTTACCCTGCGCTCTGTGGCCACTCCATCGCTGCACACTGTGCAAACCAATTAGTGTGAGGAAGTGCACTCCCATCTAACATCCCAGCCATTCTCTGGCATGCAATCATTCACCATAAATGCACATGAAGCTGGAATTCAATTAATCAGCCTGTACAATAAGCCTGTCTCTTGCTATTTTTTCCCAATACATTTTTCTTTGAATAAAAATGTAATTGTCAGTGCAAAATATCAGACCAGAGCCACATAACAAATAACTATGGATTTGTAATTAAACCCGGTAAAGCCTAAGATGAAATACAAAAGGCAGAGAGCTAAAATCCAATTAAAACTTATTATGAGAAATACAATGCCAGTCCTTTCCAGGCAGAGCGCACCGTACCCTGGTTTGCAACAACAGTTACTGGGTTTGATAATGAGCCCCGAGGTGCAGCCTGAGGGCTGTGCAGGAGGGGGGCAGGGATGGGGACAGAGCTTTTGCCTCCATCAGTGCCTGCCGGCAGGCGCTGCCTGCTGCCTTTGGTCTGGAGGCGCAAGCTGTGTGCAGGGTCAGCTCTGTGCCGAGCTCTGGCTCCTTGTGAGAGTTGCTTTGTAGCAGCAGTGGTGTGGCTGTAAATGTTTTTTTCTTTTCTTCACTTTGTTGTCAGCCCAAAAGCTTCTGAGGCGTGGAAGTAGATGTATGAAGTTAACTCAGATGGAAAACAACTGGACTTCAAGCTTAAAGTGGGGAAAAATATTGGATTGCTCTTCCCAGATTTCTCATTGTTACAAAATAACTGTAATTATTCACTCTTTTTTTCTTCTTCTTTTCTGCTATTGAGTTCTTCCATTGTGAAACATGCAATTCTCTTAAATAGCAGAGAGAATCAAATCAGCCTGGCCCCTCATTTCATTCTGACCCTCATCTCGTTTAAAATTTGATTATAGGCGTGACTCCCTGGTGCCTATTTTGTGTCTGTGTAGCGCTAATGGCCTATTCAGTAATGCCCAACCGCTTTGTTTGTGCGATTCCTTATTTGTTTCAGCTGATGGCAATGGCTCTGCAGCTTCAGCTTTGTGCGTCCCAGTGCAGAACAGGGCAGGGCTGAACCATCCCTCTGCACCCCTGAGCTGTGCCTGTTTGTGTCCTCGTATTCCACCTACCAGCTTCCATGGTGACCAAAGTCAAACCCCCATGGAGTTAACCCACGGTTCCCAATCCTGTATGATTCCCAAACCTCCGAAGTGAAGTAAAGGCAAAAAATGTCATATTCAAGAAAGGATCAGCTTTGTTCTGGACTCTGTCATTAGAAAGCAAGGAGAACCTGAGCAACTGGGCTGCTGGAGGCTGGAGCTTTCCTTTCCTTTTTCCCAGATGAGGAGATACGTTTCTGTCCAAACAGCTGGGTGTGGGAAGGGGCTCAGGAGTGGCCCTTTGGTGCCTCCTTGGGAGGTGTGGCTGAGCCTCTGCACGGATACCTGAAATCTGACTTTGTTTTCATATTCCAACTCACTGAAATCCCGTTGTTACGTTTCTGTTTATTTGTCTGTTGTATGTTTATGAACAAGGAACCCCGTTAGTAAACAAGGTGACGTTTAGGACCACCGTCTGCATCCGAGGCTGAGCAACACCGAGTTTTCTGCGGAGCAGTTATGGGCAAGTTCTGCATTCCTGCAGGAGAGCAGGACGAACTGCTGCCTGCATCCCCTGCTGGAGCAGGGAGCAGCTGTGTCCTCAGAGGGCAACAGCAGAGGGAGAGGGCAGCCATCCTGAGGTTAATGTGGAGTTAAAATAAGAGATGGGCCCTGGTGTGCGGCAGAGGCAGGTGGCAGGCACACGTCTGGCTGGGTGGAAACTCAGTCCTGCTGGGTACTGGGGACTTGCACCGTGAGCTCTGGATAGGAAACATACCTAGATGATTTTGGTTTAATTGTATGCAATGGTTTTACTTCTGCCTTCAAGGAATCTGTCCATAAAGATTTATGGGGTGTTTTGCACAGGGAGCCTCGTGCTGACACCTGTTCCTCTGCTTTCAGCGTAGGCTGCCATATAACTTAAACCCAAGTAGTACAGGAATGTTCATTGTGTGAGATGCTGCAGTCAGAAGGGTAAATAGTGGGCTGGGAACTGGGGGAACTGGAAGAGCAAAGGAGCAATGAGAGCCTGAGGAGGCTGCTGAGGCAGAATGCTGTTGGGGTGGGGTATGGATCAACTTAGCCAGAGTTTTGCACCTTTAAGATTTAGATCTGTACTGTCACACTTCTGGTGGATGTGTATATGTTTGTGTGAACAATGTTAAAAGCATTTAGACTGCAAACTTAAGCAGTGCAACACATGTGGTTCTGTTACTGCTGCCTGTGCTGCTGGCAGGGGCAGGGCTGAGTGTCCCTGGGTCCTCCAGCTGTTTGCAGAGGGGCAGAACAGCCCATTGCTCAGCTGGAGCACAAGGGTGCAGGCTTTCCTCTCTGAAATGCCCCCACTATGCCTCTTGGCAGACTTTGCCTTCCCACATGCTGTTCAGGGATGTTGGTTGTCACTGTCTGTCCTTCCCTGCTCCCCATTCCTCCAGATATTAACAAAGCAGTGATTTCGATGGTGAGTTGGATTTTGAGCTGTTCCTTACTGACAGCTTGCTTAGAAACAGCATGTAAATGGCACCGAAAGCAAAGACAGTGCCAGAAACCATTTCCAGGGAATCAATTTTATGTCTCCACGTGGCTTCCTGCTGGCCCTGGGAGGCTGAAATCAGGAGCAGGCATTAAATCTGGGGCTCTGTGAGGCAGCTGTGCTGGGAGCAGCACCGTTGGAGGCACACACTTCTGCAATCAGCCGAGCAGGACCTGCTGCTGGGGCACTGGGGGACGGGCAGAGATCCCTGCTGCCATCAGGGCGGTGCAGGGAGCAGGCAGGCAGCCTGGCGATGGCCTCATCTGCAGGAGGCCCCATTTCCGTGCTCAGAGGACAATCTTGCACTGATTTTTTTTTTTTTTGGCTGTCTGATTTTCCTGTAGTAGATTGCATTGGAGATTGAAGCTCTATTCCTCCCTCCCTCCCTCCGTTCTGCCTGGTGGTGGCTGCAGGAGGTGCAGTGCCAGTGCACAGAATGCAGTTTGTTCTCTTTGGTTGCCTAAGTCTTGCTTTCTGTTTATTTCTCGCTCTTTAATTACTCTATTAGTACAATATTTTAAGTGTATTAACCAAAATAATGTCAAAGGATTTTTACTTTGGTATGCGTGCCAAAAATAATCACTGCTAACTCTTAAACAATTGCAATAAAAAAGTGTCTTGCTGCTAATGATACCTCATTTGTATTAAAGATGCTTTAGTAGGAACAGCTCCTACAATTATTTCAACTAACGCTTAACTACTATGTCGGATTTTGAAATCAAAGTACATGCATGGAAAATTACAAGCTACTCTGCCACACTCAGCAGTGCACGATCACTCCAGAAGCCCAGGAGCGCTGCTGGCTTTGAAGATCGTTGCAGAAGATTAGCTACCTGTAGTGGCAATTAGCAGTGTGAATTACAGAGCCACGGTCCGAATCTGAGGAATCTGAGCATGACAGCAGGCAGCAGCTGCAGTGGGGTGCCCTGGACCTCCTCCCACCCACAGCCCCCTTCCCCATGTGCACAGCTGCTCCCTGGTGGGGCCTCAGCTCTGGGGCCATGGTGTTGCTTAGAGGAACCCACTGCATGCAGTTCCCTGTCCTGTGCCCAGTGCAGCACATCCCTGCCTGTGGAGGTGCTGATCTGAACCGAAGTGGTTGGGATCACAGCGTTTGTGTCACTGATTTCTGTAGGAAAAGCGATTTCCCTGGTGCCCACCTGGTTTGGGGGCAATTCCAAATAGTAATTTTAAGTGCTGCCTATTGGTCCTTTTCAGTGTGAAATCAACAGGAGGATTTGGGCAGTGGTTTTGGAAAGAATTCTGAATGGTTCAGTGTTAAAAAACACACAGACAATCCCCACCAAAGCAACAGTGGCAGCAACACACTGATAACTGACCAACTGCAGCCACCTGGGTTCTGAGCAGCGGGGAGGTCAGGAGCTGCTGCCTCTGCCCTGAGAGCTGCACAGGGCTGCCAGGGGTTTCTTGGGCTCTGGCTTGTTTAGGCTGCAGGACTGTAAGGTTTTGGTTGAGATTTGTTTCTTTTAAATATTGATGTTTCTATTTTAAACACTTGTTTGGGTAGTGAAACAAAGCTGCCTTCAGCTCGGGTTATGAGCAGTGTGCTTTTATCAGGCCCTTCCCGGCTCCATTAGCGAGCTTTCTGGGGAGGCTGTTCCAGCTCACAGCTCTCTCAGGGTGTCCCTGGGCCCCCGGCGCTGCATCGAGATCTGGAAATGAGCAGATGAGGCAATAAGTCATGACTGATGTCCTAAATGTATTGGAAAGTAATTAGCAGTGATGGTTAATTAGGAAACATTTCAGCAAAGGGCATCAGGAAGCCGTCCTGGGCTGTGTGACCCAGAGCAGCAGAGCCCTCACTGACTCATTTCGCTTCCCAGATGGGGCTGCATGTTTGTTGCTGCTTGTAGGTTGCAAGTGGAATAGGCAGATTGGCTTGGGAAACACGTGGCTAGTGCTTTGAATGTGGCATGTGCCCCCATACACTTAAAAGGAAAATAATATTATTTTTGAAATCTGACAAAATCACACTAAGCACGGCGCTGCAATGCTTCCAAACCAATTAAAACGAGGTTGGTTTTCCTCTAGAAAACAGCTATAGATTCAGATGAATGCAAAAGCTGTGGATTTCGTGAATAGGAGAACTCTTCCAGCCCTCAGGTGCTGCCCCTGAGCCCATGGCTGTGCTGTGCTGTGCTGTGCTGTGCTGCTGGGGGAGCAGGAGCTGCAGCCCAGAGCTCATGCAGCCTCATTTCCTCCCTTACACCAAAGAGCGCAGAGTGAGGTGCGTTTGTGCTGCAGACTTTATTGCTGAAGTGTGGAGAAGGAACAGCCACTAACAAGTAAACTTCAAGGCAGAAATTAGAACATATGCAAACACAGATGCTGCTGCCGGAGAGATTTCTGAAAGTTGCTTTCTAAAGTAAATGAAAATGCACACAGCACCTGCAGCCTGGCAGAGCCTAACGAGCTGTGACGGCGATCAGCTGGACCACGAGCAACTTTCTCCAGCAGTGATTAACAAGTGGAATGCAAATAGCACACGGGATGGGTTTTAAAGAGCTGGGAAAATGTTTTTGGTGGTTTTCTTCTTTTCTTATTTGAAAAGCACATCGGGGTGGAGAGCAGCACCAGGCAAAGGCTGCAAAGCTGGTGCTCAGTGTGCGAGCGCGTGGGCGCAGGGCTGGGATGGCCCCAGCAGGGCAGTGGTGGTGGCTGCACTGGGGTGTCCAGCTTCTGTTTGCTCTGAGCGCAGCGCTGAGGTCCTGTGTGTGCTGGGCCCCTTCTTGTCAGCTCTTCTGTTGGGAGGGGGTGAGGAGAGGGTGGTTTTTAAGCACTAATTGGAAAACTAAGACCGTTTGACTCCCACACATCAGTTTGTCACGTTCTGCTTCAACGTGGTCATGTAAAAAGAGGGGTTTTGAAATTTTGCTGTGACAAACTGCTCAGCAAAACTGCCTTATTTCCTTAGAAATTCTGCTGGAGGCGTGGTGATCCCTGGAGGCCCCTTCCAGCCCCTACAGTTCTGTGATGCTCTGTGGGGCTGTTGTGCTTAAAGCACATCTGTGAAGTGGGGCAAGCAGCCAAAGTGCTTTAAGTCTTAATTTTGGGGCAATTTGCAAGTATGGAACTTGTTGCTCTGGAGAGGAGCAACTTTTCAAGTCTGAGTTTTCTCCTGACTGTGTGTTTCTACAACTGACTCTATCCATTAACTCAAAGTAAATTCACCTGTTTGACATGGGGTGGATTTTAATGATATTCCTGGAATAAATTATAGATAACAGCAGGCAATATAGACTTTCTGGGAGGGAAGAGGTGGCACGTGGCCAAATGCAGCTCGCTATTTGCTCAGTTTGTTCGGTGTCAGAGCCTTTAATTGAACTGAGCCATCAGCATCTGAGATTTGCCATGGCTGGAACACCGGGTCTTAAGAAAGGCTTTTAAATGGCATTATATCCAGGTTTTGCCTTTGTGATATCGATTCTCAAGAGTGGGAGCTGAAAAGAAGCAGTGAGTGTGATTTTGGTGAGTTTGCTGGGAGCAGTTAAAATACAAAAACACTTTTTTTTGTGGCTGTGAAGTAGCTGATGTTGGCAAACGGGGCTCTTTTCCCCAGTGAATTTATTTTCCCTTTTGAGGACGTGTGTGAGCTACCATGAGAAACAAGGGCCTTTCCAGCACTTTTCTCCTCTTAATTGAGCATTGCCTTCCTGCTTGCACGAACTGTTAAATCCAATCCTCTGAGCCTGAACAACTTTTGTAGGCATGGAGGTCATTAATTTTAATTAGATGGAACTTTTTTACACTTGCTAGAAAACAAGGATCAGTCTCAACAAGTTTCATTAAATAAACAGCATATTAAAATACATCGATACATCTCTGAGCAGATCTGAAATCGGCTCATCAAACGCTGCTCAGTGGGGGAGGCTGTGGGCACTGATGCTGCAGATAGTGGGGGGCTCTCAGGCTGTTGCCCTGCTGTGCTGAGGGCACACCAAGTTCTCTCCCCATCCCTGTGGCTCTGCACCTTTCCCATCGTTCCCACGCTCCTTGCTGATGCAGCCCCGTGTATCAGAGCAGTGCTGGCTGTGAAAATGGCAGTGCTGGAATAGCTGAGATGGGATGAGCCCCACAGAAGCTATTCTTCCAGGAATGGCAGCACCTCGGCTGCCAGCAGTCCTCTCACTGACAGGAGGGCTGTGCTAAGTGTTTCCTTTTTGCCTCTTGTTTGGCACGTCTGGTCTAATTAATGTACTCAACCGTGTGCAGAACGTTTCCAAGTGGGAATTCCTAAGTATCCTCTGTGTGAGAAGGTCCATCAGCACAATACTCGGGAGATGGCTGCTTTTACCACTCACTGCGAAGATGTGAACAGAGTGTTTTGCCTAAACTAAGAAATAGAGATGCAGCCTTACTGTGAATATATTGGTCTCTGCACTTCAGCCTCCTTTGCTTTGCATACCAAGCAACGGCTGCTCTTCAATCTGATCTTACGTTCAGAAGGAGCAAACCCGTGCAGCTTAAGCAGCTCAATGCCATCCCGGGGTTTTGTAGTAACAACTCTGCTGTTCCTAGAAAACGAATGGCCTGCCTGCTCCCGTGCACTGAGTACCTTTGGGTCTCACACCTGGAATTCAGCATTAAGCCCACTGCCGCCTCTGGTGTTGTTTCTGCAGCACTGAGCTCGTGGCCAGCACGGGCAGCCTTGTGCTGGCAGTGTGACGTGTGTGCCTTGGCAGGGAGCTGCTGGCTGCTGCTGTCATTTGTCTCTGAACAATTTCTGTAGCACATTTTCTCCCCTTCTTCCTCGCCCCCGTCACTGATGTCACCAGGGCTGGCCATCTCCCAGCTTTTGTAGCACTGCCATCAGCAGAGGGCTGAGCGAGAGCTGCTTGCGGAGCTGAGCGCAGTAACTGTGTGCAGGAGGTGTGAGCTGTGTGCCGAGGGCAGCATGCGTGTGGTGCTCGGGCACGGTGGGCACCGTGTGACTCTGGGCTGTGGGGGTCTTTGTCAGCAGAGCTCTCCTGGTAATAGGAGTGGATGCACTGCGGGAGCGTCTGCACAAACGGGCTGTAATTTACCAGGGATGCTTCAGTGCCTTTCAAAGTGGCATCTCACTTAGTCAGAACAAATGGGGTAGATTGCGAGCCAGAGGTCTGCAGCAGTATGTCAAAGTATTTTATAGAGCCAAAGAAAACTATAAAGCCAAACCGAAGAGCCCTGACAGTCAGGAGAAATGGACAACAGCAAGCAGCTTTTTCTGCCTGTGATTCAGTGTGCTGCCTCTGAGAACACATTCTTTCTGGAACTGAAATGGCTGCCATAAGGCACAACTGTGTTCTCGGCCAGGACAGCAAAGAATTTTCCTTCTGCAAGTTCACCTGGCTGTGTCTGGTTGTTCCTGCGGAGGCGCAACACGAGTGCACCGTTAATGCGTGCTTTGGCTGGCGTTCAGCAGAACCCTTGGGATGCATTTTGCTGCGTGCAGCACACAGCTATGGAACAGTGCTGTAAGTCATGTGGAAGGAAAATAGTTTTATGAAGGCATCACCAATAGCACTAGAAAGCTGAAGGCAGCAAAATGGGACTTTTCTATTTCAGGTGTTACAGGTTGCGTATAGAAAACCTGTCTGCAGGCGGGCTTTGCCTGGAAAGGAGCAAAGTGTCCTTTTGGGGTGGGCTTCCTGGGGCTGCGTCTGCTGGCGGCTGATGCAGTGGGCAGAGCTGGGGCTGGAAGAGAGCAGCTCCATCAGAAAGCCTGAGGGTAACAGAGAAACCTGGGTGTGGCAGAGCAGAGCCAATTCGGCTCCAGTCCGTAGTGTGTTGTGCTGGTGAGAGGGGAGGGAACAGTTTGTCTTTTAATTTTGAGATAATTATGTAATTAATTTGCCTAGAAATCTTAGTGTTTGTGTAGGAAAAATGGAGCGCTGAACCGCGGTGCAGCCTTACCAGTGTTGTCTGAGAGGGGATTACAGATTTTTGGCCTCTCAAAAATGCATCTAAATTTGGGCAGATTCATTCTGGGTATGACTCTATTATCTTACAAGTATTATTATCAGCAGCACCGAAATGCCAGCAAGCTGTGTGCTACAACAGAGCCAGGGACGTACAACACAAATGATTAAGGAGCTTGAAGAACTTAGGAGGAAAGATTAAAAGAACAAAATGTTTCGATTGGATAAACAGCAACCAAGAGTGGCTGTGATAATCAGCTACTCCTGTGTGAAGGGTACCAGTGCCAAGAACTTCATTTTAAAATGGATTTGGCTGCAAGTAACAGGATAAACTATGTGGCATGGATGAAAGATTTCTTTTTCTTATGCATAGAGCTGTTGGACTGGAGATGTGTTTGCAGGAGTTTCTCTGGCTAGCTCAGCCTTTGGGTACCAAAGTTCAATCTCTTTTCCTTTGCTTTTGTGCATGGCAAAAAGAGGTGGTGGTCTCTGAGGACTCTATTTTCCACTGGCATCCGTGGGAATGAGGATGCTGAGGAGGAAAAGCATTGTGGTGGTTACTTGGAACTGAATACCCAGGCAGATGGCAGTACATGTGTGGGCATTTATGTACCCAAGGCCAAAGTTCAGGCACTGCCATCGTTCATTATCTTCCTGGCGGTTTTTCATGCCATTCTGAGATTGCCTGTGCGTGAGCCCCAACGTGAGATGTTTGCACTGGCAAGCATGTCAAAACCATCTACAGCCTCATGTCTACGCATTGCTGCATGTCCTGGGTCCAAACTAAGTAGGGGTGACACTTGCTGAGCACAGCACACGTCCCCTCTTCATTGCAGCCATAGGCAAAAAGCAGAGTGTGCCCTATGGCACCTGCAGGGCAGCTTGGGGATGCCTGAGAAATCCAGAGCGGGTGTTCTGAAAACCAGTCTGGGCCAGGGAGTGCCTTGGGGCCAAGGTGTGCTACCAGGGGCAGAATCTGCTGCTGAGAGGAATAGAAACTGTAGGGTACTGCAGCTCACAGAGGAGCTTTTCACCTTTGGTTTCAAGAGCCAAGCAGGTGTGTGCAGACAGCCACACTCGCAGGGTATGGGGCTCTGAGGCAGAACGGTGCTCCTGCAGCAGGGCTCACGTGGGGGTGGGGAGGCGGGGATGCTCAGGGAAGTGCTTGGAAGTGCACACAGAACTGCACCTGGCAATCTCTGATCTATGTTTATTTATGAAGTCTGTAATCGGCAGCAAAACTTGTGTTTGTTTCCCTAATTGTATTGGGTAAGTGGAAGGAGAGCGTCTTAATTGCCTTCCTTTAGGTAAACCTGTTCTTCCTTTCGTCAGGGTCTTGCCTTAATTATTGCTTCCTCTTAATGTGTTTCAAAACTGTTGTTAGGGGTGGAATCGGAGTAGGACAGCTTAGAGGGTGAGAAGAGATTGGTCCGAAGTTTTACTAAAATAACTGAATAAGAATGTTATAGAGAAGTCCCACCACATTTGAGAATTGCAAAGGGGCTGTCGTGGAGGAATCCCCTGGGGTGTGCTGTGAATGAACTTGTTGGCATCAACCACAGCTCATGCTTGGATATAAACGTCTGTAAAAGTGCTTTCCTTTGTCTTTCTGTGAGTCTGCTTGAATCTACCTCTCCTCCCCCCAGAATGGGTCAGTCTGGGCCTTGCAGAAGGGTTGGTGCAATAAATTCCCATTTATTTCTCTTTTACCATACTGTGATCCTGCTGTGGTAACTGACAGTGTTACCAACAAAGGTACTGGGATGACTTCAGAAAGGAATGTTCCATTATGTATTTTCTTCTTCTCATGCCAACCTGGAGGCCAGTGCTGCATGTGTCAGCTGCCGAGCAGATTCTAGTTCCCAGAAGCAGAACTAGCTGTTTTATTGTCCAACAGTAACGCATAAAACTCTCATCTCAAAACACTCTTTTGAGATTGATAGGAAGTGGTGATTCATTGAAAATTGCCAGGCTGGACCAAAGCAGCGACTGCTGCTGAGCAGATGCACGGCGCCTGCTGCAAATCACCGCTGTGCGGGATGGGGGCGTTGCTGCACGGCCCGACGGCGTCGGTGTTCCGGTGGGAACCCATGAAGTGTGTGGAGAGGGGAGAAACGTCTGCAGTGCTTATCGTGCTGATCAGTCTGACTTCATGGTTTACCCCATGAAAGCTGCACAAGTTATACCGTGCGTGCACAACATTGGGTAGAAATGTGTTACTGAGCCAGGTAGGAAGTCAGGGCTGTGATACGGGCATGAGCTGCTGGGTGCTCCTTCATGCAGCCTCTGCTCTGGCAGAGGGACGTGCTGGTGTTCTCAGCAGTGCCTGGTGCCATTGCAGATGGGGTAACAGTACTTCGTCTCTGTGTAACAACAAAGCACTTCAATTCCAGCAACCACGGAGGTAATGCTGTTTGACAAATGAGCCCTTATTGCTTGGTATTTGCTCAGAGCACTCCTGAAAGATGTCCTGGGCAGGCTGCTGGCAGAGAATCCAATGATTATGGCTTTGGAGCAAGGTGTAGGAGGGAGAACTCATACGGATTTGTATCTCTAAAGAAATCTTTTGTAAATATCTTGGTACAGCACTGCCTGACCTGTCCCATGAAGGTAACTTTGATGTCAATCACTTCAGAGACAACGAGTGTCAGGAATATTCTGGGGTCTCCAAACAAGTGACAGATCACTGGAGGCAGGGAAATACGTAAGGCTTCACCATTGGTGATGCAGCGATGGCTCCCTGGGACACCGCCACCATTAACCAGACTCTGGAGGATGTGTGTGAGGTCAGGCCGGGGAGCTGCGGCAGTGCAGGGCCTGTGATGCAGAGCTGTGAGGCTCCTGCTCGGTGCCCTGTGTTGTGCTGGGTGGGGATGTGTTGCTATGGGTGCTGCAGCACTACGGGGCACCGTCAGCCCGACCTGTGTCTGCTCCATTTCCTGCATCCCAAGCACTGCACTGGCCTGCCAGCCTTTTTGCACTGGGGACCAGATGAGCCAACCCTGCAAGCTTGTTCTGGCCATCTGGGTGCCAACTGGTGCTTGGGGAAATGGATGTGCTCACTGGGGACCCTGAATGCTACATTCAGCAGTGCTGGTGGCAAGAGTTCCTTCTACAGACCGGTGAGTTCCCAACTGGAGCACAGTTCCTTATTACAGGCAGGAGAAGCTTCCCAGCTTATTTCCATAAATAGGGATCGCAGATGGAAGTGTTGGAGCTGGCACATAGCTTGGCTAGAAATCAGCTTTTATTTAGGGAAAGAATAATCTTACAATGGTTTCAGTGTACCCTTTAAAACAAAAATATAACCGTAAGGAAACAGATTTACAAATAATGCAAGTTTTGCTCATGGTTCTGATCAGCCCAGCAGCAGTGCTGTGCACCAGTTAGCACTGATCCTTTGTTTCTTTGCGGTGAATGTGTGCAAAGATGGGATGCATGTGACACCTTGTGCAGAAATCATTAGAAAATCTGCCCAGTGCTGCTCATCACTCCGTGATTTTCTCATCCAATAATAATTGAAATCTTGCTCTACAGAAGCTGTCACCAAGCTACCCAGAAGGGTGTTTTCCCCCTATTTTTGGAGGTGTCTGCATAGGACAAACTCTGATGTTGCTCAGTGCCTTGGAGGGGGGTGGGGGGGGGAAGCTGAGCTGGGGGGCCGCCCCTCAATGAGGCCCATCAGTGTGCTGCCACCACACAGCATGTTGGCCTCCATGGTCAGGGAGCTGAAGTGAACAAAATCCTCAGACCTGGAGGGATAAACGTGTTCTGTAATGCTGTAATCAGCTTGCTGCATGAGCTTGTGCTGCAGCTTCAGTTGGGTCTTGGAACAGTGGTGCCATGAACAGAGTTTCACACGTGCTGTGGAATTCCAGAACCTATTGCTGAGCTGTTTGACATGCAGAGTATGGCTGCCTTTTATTAGCAGCGCCGCTTGTCTGACGGATCTCTCTGCTGGCGCTGTGGATAGACATCTTAGCAGCAAAGTGTAATAGAAATTCTGAGCGGATGAGATGAGAATTAGCTGCCTGTCGAGTGCTTCCCTGTTTATCTCCAAATGTCAGCACTCCGCACTCAAAGTTTTGATAGGAAGACCTCTGCTGTTCTGGGCTGAAGAATTAGCAAATGAGGATTAGGCTGTGGGGAGAGGGCTAATTGAATCAGCTGAGATGACAGCAGCCCTGCGAGGGGCTGGGCCAGGAGGGGCAGTGGGTTGCAGCAGGGGCAGCTCGCACTGCTTTGCCCTGCTGTACCACCGCACGCCAGGACAGAGGTGCTGTTCTGTTCAGCGCCCTCTGTGGATCGCTGACTTCTCCTTCCATCCTCCTCGCTCCTTTACCGCAAATATTTCCATCTTGGAGGCAAATATAAAAAGACCAAATAGGAAATAACCTCTAAGAGCACATCACCAACCTGTGGGGCACACTGAGAGTGTGACACGATTTGGATCTGTAGGAGATGAGGGCTGCATTGCTGTGCAGTGGGCAGGAAGGGGTCACCACTGCTTCCCCATTCCTCGCTGCGCTTTGTTCCCACTGCAGGCACCAGGCAGGAGTAAAGCTCCATCCTTGCTTCCCAGGGCCTTCAGCATAAGTGAAGAGAGGAAAGATCGGGCCTCCCTACCACGAATGGCTTTGTAAGGCAATTATAGAGCTATAAATACACTTTTTAGGAAGCAGCAGCCTATGAAATCAGTATCAAACAGTTCTGTTACCAGTACAGCTCTCAGTAGCCTTTCAGTTTCAGTTCATCGGAATGTTAAATGGCAGGGAAGGGAGGGGGAGCTGCCGGTATTTCGGATACTATTTGTTCCATTATTCATCTCTTTCATTCTGTATGAGTCATCCTGAGATGGAACCTCTTTTCAGGAGTATGGAGTGTGAAACGCTCAGTGCATGCAGAAAGGGGGCAGTGGGGCTGCTGGGGAGTGCTGCTGGGGGGGAGTTATTCCTTCTTGTGATTGAGTGTAAATGTGGTTCAAAAAAATAGTGATGAGTTGCAGGTCGAATACATACACTTACACCACCTTGAATTTTGGTGTGAATTATTACACAGCTCTCATACATGAATGAGTTGTAAAAGAAAGTGGTGACGTAATGTCAGGTCCTTGTCTGTACTGAGGATTGTTGGTGTTAAGAAGCTGGGACGGACAGTGAATGAGGGAGAGTTTGGTAATAAGTGATTTACTTATTTATTTATTTTTGAGGGAAAGAAGACTGAAAAAACTTCCCTAAAATTGGGGAGAATAAAATAAATATTGGGGATCAAAAGTCCTGTCTGGTAGTGTTTGTAGCAGGAATTTCTTGCCATGGGTGTAGAGACGGGGGGGGGGGGAGCTTGCGAGCAGTGACTTAATGAAGTGCTCTCATCTCTCCTTGCATTGAAGGGGAAATCCTGCCCAGCATGAGTAAAAGGGCTTCTTGCACAGCTGCTTGTATTTGTAGAACCAAATGAACCTTTGCATTGCTGGAAGTTTTAGGTGGGTTCCTGCCTGCAGCATCCTTGTGCTCTGCTCGCATGTGTGGTGATGCTGACAGACCTCTGTGTGCCCATACGTTGCCATCTGCATGTCTCCATCCTGCCTTGTCCTGACTTTCTGCTGGGCTGGGACGTGGGCTGCGTTCTGCATCACCTTCCTCTGTGCTCATCATCTCTGGGCTGGAGGAATGGGTTTGATGTGGCTCTGTGGGGACTGACCTCCCCCTGAACTACACATCTGGTGCACAATGCAGACTGATAAGGAATTAATTCTTGCTCTGTGCAGGCAGTGTGGTGGGGAACAATGGGAGCAGTGGCATCCCATGTACCGGCAGTTATCAGCTCTGCTGCGCGCGCCAGTTCAGATTCTCTTTTTCCCTGGCAGCAGCACGAAAGGGTGGGAGGAAAGAATAAAACCCAGCGCTAATCTCCTCCCCCCCTCGCCTTTGGATATGTGTTTCAGGAATGATTTGTTTCTGTACAAATCCTGTTTTTTACACCTTTTTATTAAACAAAGCCTCCAAATAAATTTTAGCTGCTTTCCTGCCTGCCTAATCCCCGTGTTTTTGCACAGATAAATCTTGTATAATTAGCTGTTGCTCTGCAAGCCTGCCGTGCCTGATGAGAATGCAATGAGATGCTCTGTGGCACAGCTGTGGGCTGCAGGTCAGCATCCTGCATGGGGCAGCCCCACTCTGATCACTGCCACTCAACCCCCCCAGCCCCTCTGTGCAGCTCAATGGGCCCTGACCCCTCCTTAGGGGGCACAAAGCACGTGCCAAGCAGTTGGGATTTGGTAATGATTGGGGCATAACATTCCATCTTAATGGAAATATCTGCATCCAAACCTTGATCCCCTCACTCCCTCCCCGCCGCTTCAGCCTGTGATTGGTAAAATAAGGTCATATGGAACAGGCACAGGGGCTTGGCATGGGACAGGAAAGCCTCCCTTCAGGATTTTGTTTTGTGCTGGTAAGGACTGGTGTTACTTCTGGCCACGGTATGTGCTGTTTTCAGGTTTTTCAGATAATTTTCCTGTTAGCTAGCAGGCTGAGGGAGGCTCCCCAGCTGTGTGAATGACTGAACTAATGGTATTAACAGCAGTAACACTGACACGATTATTTTTTCAAGGCTGATCTCTATGCTGTTACATTCCTTGCAGAGCAGGATGCCCGGTTAACCTGTTTCAGCTCACAGCTCTGCCCTCACATCAAGGCTCTGACATTCAGCTCATCAGCAGAAGGGCAGAACCACACGGTGGATGAGCAGAGTGTTATCCAACAGAACATGTGGGCTTTTTACTTGCTAGCAAGTTGCACAGCAGCTACCGGTAAAGCAGTTTGAATTGAGGCAGCCTATGTCCTTTTCATGGTCCAGGCTCAGTGCAGTTTCTTCTTCCTCTCCCACCAACACAGCTGTGTCAGCTGCCATCCAGCAGCTTTTCCTGAAGTGCTCATTGGCATCAAAATGCTTCTTGTGCTGGTTTCTGCCATGACCACGCAGCCCTCCTTCAAAGCTGTGTGTATAGAAAGCACAAGGAGAGAAATCAGCAGAAGTGTTTTTGAACTTTAGAGCTGTCCTCATCCAAACGTACATCAAAGCATTCGGGCATGAAACCAACCTTCTCCAGAGTTTGGGAGAACGTTTCCACTTCAAACTGTGCAAGTTGAATATTTTTCAAGGAAATTTTTAATCTATGTCATAAACATATATATGTACATAAAGCACAAAAGGAGGAGGAGCTGGGGCACAAACACGGGTCTGTGCTGAGTTTGGGTGAGCAGGAAGGGCCACGTCAGGGTGTTCCCCACTCACTCGTGCACCACGAGCTGCCTGCGCGCTGTCCTACAGGGCGCGGTGGAGCTCAGCATCACCAAAGTGCATCGTATGCTTTTAACTCCCTTTTCTCTCAGGAGGGGTTAAAAACATTATGGTGGAACACGACATACTGGCTCTTTGCTTTGACCTTGACTGGATCGGAAAGGGAGGGTCTGAGTGAGCTCCTCAGGAAGGAAGGAGGCTGAGTGCTGACCCTAGTGAGCTCAGCTGTTGGGGTGTGGGATGGCAGGCTGCAGGGAGGTGTGGAGAAATGACCTTCTGTCGTACTGAGAACACGGCAGACTGATGAAAACTGGAGAGGAAACTTGCAAATGCCCTTTAGAAAACCTCCCTTCTTTCTTTTCTTTCTTCAAATATGAAATCACAAGAAGAGAGGACAAATATGAGAACCTCTCAGATCCTTTCAGGTTTGGTTTTGTCTCTGCAGTGGCTTTGCCTTGACTCAGAGCTCAGGGGAAAACTGGAACTGAGCGCTGCTCTGGGTTGGGTGTGCTCAGGTTGCTCCTTGTCCCCACTGAGCTGCCCTGGCGCAGGGTTGACAGCCGTGATGGATGCTGCTGCTTGGTGCTACGTGTGCTGGGCTCAGCAGCTGTTGTGGTGCTCACATCACGGCCTGCTTGTGAAATGGGAACTTGTGAAAACAGCCTAGGAGGATTCTGGCTTTTTTTTTTTTTTTTTTTGGAAAATGAGTGTAGGCAGGTGGTTGTGCATATTGAGGTATTTAAAGTAGCATTTCTGTGTTAATACTCAAAGGAAATGCCCAGCATTCCTTACCAACCAGATCCCTTCTGGCTCTTCTGCCATCGTGTCCTTTAAGCCATCCAGGAACAGCAGAGCAAAAAAGGGGTTGCTGGATCTTCAAAATGAAGCTGAACAAAACCTGAATGCATTCCAACAATAATTGGCTTCTGTACACAGAGATAAGCTGCCAAAAATAACAAGGCTGGTTTGAAAGGCTTGCTGGTCTGATCCTTACATAGCGAGGAGGGATGGAGTTCCATCTGAGTAATGCTGCTGTGGCAGCACGCAGCGGAGCGCCGGGCTCTGTCCCCTTTGGGGCATAGGAAGTACATTTGTGTGGGCTTCTGGAAGGCACAGAACTTGTCGTTTCGGAATTACTCTTTAAAGCCTTTCCCAGGAAGATGTGCTATTTATGCAGTCACCACAGTGGGACCTTGTTGGTTCTTCAAATGGGAAGGAAAAATCATGCTGGCATGCTCCATCATCTCCAGGTTGTGAGGCTGCAGAATGAAGGTGGCTGAGCAGCAATAGGTGACTGGGGCAGCAGAATGAGACGTGTGCCAGGGCTGCTGTGTCACCGAGAATGCTGCAATGGGCAGGGGGAGCTGGGTGCTGCTGGAGCTCCTTGCAAGGGCAGAGATGGGCTGCGGGGTGTAGGGTGTGGATGGAGGGCTGAGAGCTGAAGGGAGGTTCTGGTGGATGTGAGGACCTGGTTGGGCCATGGGAGTAGCTCAAAAATGACAAAAAAAAAAGGCAACAAAACAACAACCAGATGAAACTGTCACAGGAGCTGCAGAGGCAGGCTGTGATCTTGTGATGATAATTTACCTCTGCTAGATCAGGCCCTGAATTCCGAGGATCCTCTTTTGCGCATCGTACCCAGGTGCTCATAGTGTAGCATAGGTGACCCACACAGGACAGGACTGCGGCCCCCCTGCTAACAGATGTCTGAGGTGAGGGCTGGCGCCGCTCCCTGCGCTGCTACAGGCAGCCGCAGCCCGGAGTCATGGGAGTATTTTGAAGGATGGACAGTGTAATGCATGGGGTGGGGAGAATAGTTGGTTTGCTTTTCTAATACAAAAACCAGTGCATAAATCTGAGCTGAAAACAGTCACCTATGTGTGGATTAGAAATAAAAAGCATTTATTTTGCTCCCCCTCATACATACATCTGTTGGTGGTAATTGAATATATCAATCCCAGGGGGAAAGAAGCAGCTCACCTGCTGGAATCCGTGCATTAATTGGTGAGAGCAGTGAGAGTGCCACGGGAAGGCAGCGCAGTTGGGGTGGTGGCGATGGCTTATTTTGGCAGCAGAAAATGAATGAAGAATTGCAGATATGCAGTGGCTAAAATGGGAAATCCTGAAGTCAAACTGTGAATGTAAGAGCACGTTTACATCAGACAGAAACAAAGGGCTGATTGGTATCAATGTCTGTGCCCAGGGTAGTTCATCATCTGTGCAGCTGGAATTTCCCTCTCCTTTTTCTTCACTTAGCAAAGCGCTGAGCTCAGCTTCACCGTGCCAGCTCTACGCTGTTCCATTACATTCCACTCTGGAGTGAGACGCCCCAGTACCTCCATTCTCAGCCAGCTCACCCGGAGGACTCACTTGGGTCTGCTCCTCCAGTACAGCTCTTGCCAGCAGAAATCACCCACGATGAAGCTGGGATGGTGTCAGGCTGTTATGATCACGGCTTTGTCTTTACACGAGGCTCTGTGGGGCGGTGCTGCCCTGTGTGCTGGCGGTGCCCCACAGCACTGCCATCCCTGCAGTGCCATCCTGGTGCTCTGTGCTGTGTCTCAGGGCTGCTCTGTTCCCGGATTGCTCTGCCGTAGCCCATTAATATTCTTTATGAGCATTATGCTAATACCCACTTTTAGAAATTCTAGGAACTACAGGAGTGCAATAAAGAGGCCATTACAAAACTTGCAGACATGCAGATTTCCCACCCCGAAATATCATCGTGGTGGATTGCAGCCATGTAGCTGTGATTATGTTGACATAGCATAAAATAAATCTAATCCAGAATGCCTGGCTGCAGTTACGAGGCGGGGGTTGTGCTGAGGAATGTATGCTGTTTGCTTTGCACCACTCTGATTACTTTAATCAGTTTTTATTTGGCTTATTTGCATTAGGGTAATTTAGCCTTCAAGACAGCTCCAGCCACACAGACAGTGGGAATTTTAGAAATATTTGTCATCAGCTGTGTACTTATCCCATCCCGTCTTGACTTTAAAATATTAAAGAAGCGCGCACTGTATCTGCTTCAGTTCTCTGCTATCAGCTGCCTGCACCCACACCTGCCAGGTGTGCTTCGGGTTGTCAGCCCTCAAAGTGACATTTGTGGCTCACGGGCTGCTGTGTGCAGGGCCTCCTTCCAGCACAGCGCGCTGAGCTGCTCGCACCCTTGGGGCACACAGCCAGCATCTGTCAGTGGCTGCAGGGAGCTGGGGGGACTCCAGGGCTGGCAACAGGAGGTGTTCCGTCCTCTCTTGGGGCAGAGCCCAGTCCTGAGTGTTTGTAATGACCTGCAGCTCCCTGTGTTCAGGTCTGCTGGCAAAATAACCTGGCAAACAGGGGTGATCTGAGCTGACTTCCAAAAAAACAGATGTGCTGGAAAGTGGGCAGTTCTGGTAATACAGTGATTTCAGTGCTAAGCAGTTCTGGAACTTTATTTCTTTCACTGTAGTAACTACAGAAATACTCTTCCACGCCAGTTCTGTAGATGAATTCCCAAGAGCAGAAAGAGCTGGGATGCTTCCGCCAGTGCAGGAAATGCATCGCTGCCAGTCTGTGCTCAGGGGGCTTCAGGCTGAGCTCCTCCTGCCCTTCTCTGCAGTCATGGGTCATTTGGTTTATCAACCTACAAATCCCCTAATACAAATGTAAGCTGGGATTGACTCAGCTCTGCTTTAATCTTCAGATTCTTATGAATAACAAGTTTTTTAGCTTATTTATCATTTATGAATTAGCAGCATATAATATACTGTAACTGAAAATGGGTCTTTGTACGACATGAAACCACGCAGGGGTTCCTATTTTAGTTCAGTGTAAGGGCTAGCATGGAAATCCATCCAGCAGCCTAGATCTGGGGTGTTACCTTCACTGCACAGATTGATAACTTCCTCAACGTTTAGATCCTTTCTTGCAGTTGTGCTTCAACAGTTTGTAGTGGTATAATCAATGAAAAAGAAGAATTAAGTGCAGAAAAAATGTAGCATTGATTTTGTGATAGACCTTGTTCTTCCTGTGGGTTCCTACAGGTCTGCTGGTGGGCAGAGCAGGTCAGGAACTTCCCAGCCAGTGCTTTGACTGGGAGGTGCTGGGGTGATGGTGGGGGGACAGCATGCACGTAGCTCCGAGTGCTGGCTCCGTGGGGCACATTCCATTCAGGGAATATCAGAATATTGCTTCTGGCATGAATTTGTTTGTTTCTACTTAGCGGGAGATAAATATGATTTTGAACTGAATCGGTACAAAAATGAATTTCCAAGTATTAAAATTTGCTTTAAGGAGATATTGTGAGCTATGGCTTATTGGCTTGTTTATGGTCTGAATCTGTGCTTGCTGAAGGCAAAAGGAGCAGAAGCAGAGCTGGTTTCAGACTAAAACAGGAGAAATTTAGGCTGGGTGTAGGAAAAGGTTATTCACAGTAAGGGCAGTGAGGCACCCGGAGAAGTGGTGGTGTCCATCCCTGCAGGCAGCCCAGGTCAGGCTGGGGCTCTGAGCACTGGAGGAGCTGTGGGTGTCTCTGCTCTTTGCAGGGAGTGGGACCCGATGGCCTTCAGGGGTCTTCACTCCTCCAACCCCAATTATTCTGTGAATGGGGTGCCCCAGGAAAAGGTGCACATAACTACACGTTATGGCAGTGAGCTCTGGGGGACTGCTGCTCTTTACTGGCTATAAAGATGGGGACTCTGACTGGATAGGATTGCTTCCGCCAGCTGGAGCACCGTGCTCAGCCACAGGGTGGGCAGCACTGCCCCACTGCGCCCTGCTGTGCTGCCAGCGCTGAGGAGTGCAGCTGCAGGAGATGAAATCTCACTTTGATGGCATGGAGGGGCAGAAGCTTTGATGTCGGCCAGTCTGTCTGAACGTGCCCTCATTCTTTACAGAGTTAGGGGATACTTTTATCCTGCGTAATGCTTAGTCAAATATGAAGTGGACTGTTAATGAGGGAATAGCATAACAAGAAGTTTAATCTTTGCCAGATCACTTCAGGAGAGAGCCAAATATTTGTGGACCTTATGGTTCCTGCATATTTTATAATAAAGTCTTATTTCGTGTATCTATCCCTCATCTCTAACAGAACCCATTGCAGGGGGAGCACAGACGATCGCTTAATACGGCTCAGATCTCTGAAATGATTGCACACACGGAGGGTATCTCTGCAGCAGTTCCCTCCCTAGACAGCAATTATCTGATCAAACCTCATGCAGCACGTCCTGCTCCAGCGCAGAGCTCTTCTCCAGGAGCAGAGCCCCACTGTTGGCAGAGCCCTACAGGTGACCTCTTCTCACTTCTGGGTCTGCAGCCACACCTGCAGTGTGGGGGGACCTGGACTGGGCACAGCCATGGTACGAGGCAGGCACGTTGTGCTGCTGACCCCTCAGGGATGTCCTTGCAAAGTTCAAATCACAGGCAGGGAGATGATGTGGAGATGTTGGATTTGCGATAGGGAATGCTTGCCTTTCTCTATTTCTGCATGGCGTGGCCTCTGGAGAAGACAAAGACAGAGCTGTGCTGTGTTTGGAGGGAAAAAGATGGGATGAAGGGGCTGGGAAGCACCATCTGTGTTATGTGCTCAGAGTATGAATGAAGGCAGAAGAGAGGGGATGTTTTTTTGAGGCAGGGAATGCAATGAATGCTGCTTGTCACTTATGCTAGCTCTGAGATGCTGAAATGGTAACCAGAAGTGGGTGACTCCCAAGCAGCATCTGTCTTCCCAGCCCTCCCCATGCACCCCTGCTGTCAGCACCGCAGAGCAGCCTCTGTATGAGCTGCACAGAGCAGCACAGCTCCTCTGTTACCACTTCCCAACACGGGAGATGCCGCTGTGATTAAAGTGCCAAATGATTCCTGTTCACATTTCAATGAAATGTGACCACTGCTCTCCATGAACGGGATGGTTTTGTCACCTCTTCTCTCTTCTCTAATATCTCTCTGCTCTGTGTGGGTAATGTGGATGTCGAGTCATATTTCAGTTCCAGTGAGATGACTGCTGCTTGACAGATCTCATTATGTCATAGATCATCCAATTGAAAATGTACATAGGCTTGGATTAAAAGCCCTTGAGGAAGATTTCCACTCCATGGGGTTGGGGGTAGGCAAACTCTTCTCCTTATGTCTCTCTCTCACCTTCTTTCTTTCTTTCTTTTTAATTAATATAATCTAATATCAGAAAATTCCAGAAATGTAACAAAATCCAAACAAATTAATCATGGTTGTCAGAGTGCAACTGAAAATCATAACCTGGGCATAACAGAGCAGATGGGTCACAGCTGGCCTCAGAGCAGCGTCTCAGGGTTTTTTAGACCTCTAAAGCCGATGTTCTTTCTCCTCGTGGAATTCCATCACCTTTGAGGTGGTGCTACCCTGCTTTTAGAGCTTGCATTGTAACCGAGTGCTGGCACAGCCCTGCACACCTGAGCAGACACCTCATGATGATCCCTAACAGATTCACGCAGTGCAATTCCTTCCCAGGCGGTGCCCAGAGGGGTTTTCCACAGCAGAGGCAGCCTGTGCCCAGCGAGCAGCCTGTGTACCTTTGTCCTGGTGAAACTGGAACGCATGGGGAGGATGGGTGCTAAATTAGAGCCTCCCCAGGAAACTTCCATTATCTGCCCCAGGTATCTGAGCACAATCCAACCATATCTGCTGCTTTGGGCAATCCAGAAGCTGTCTTTTCCCTTGCACTTTTATATTGTTTCTGCCTCCTACAGACCAGGGCTGGCCTTCTCTTTGCACTTTCTTCCTGACTGGATTCTGTTCTCTCATGCAGTGATTTGCTTTGTCATGGAAGTGATCGTTTTCATTTAAAAACTGCTGTATCTGTAGGGTCAGCTCTGCCAGACACCGAGGGAGGGCCGCTCTCTGCTCAGGCACCCGAGAGCCAAAGGAAACCTCCATGCAGGGCTGCTCTGGTCTGAAAGGAGAGACGGAGCTCAGCTGTGTTTCCTGAGCAGTGTTTTGTCAGACTACACGTCCTGAAAAATCCTTATCCTAAATGTGTAATCCACATCCTAATCCTGCATGCTTGTTACTGTATGATTGCACTGGATGGGCTTTCATTACCTGCTTTCGATGCCCTTCTCATAACGCTCCACCTGTGCCCGTGTCCCACTGAGATGCAGCAGAAGCAGATTAGTGTTTCCAAGAATGTCAGTTAAAAGGTGTTCATGAATGGCTACCAGGCGTGTGGCCTTCAGCACATCTGCAGCATGATGGGCAGATGGAAGGAGCAGCTCACGGAACACACGGTGCTGCTGCTGGTCGGTTCCACACTGCGGTCATCTCTATTCCTTTGAAGCAGTTACATATTTGTCTTCCTAGGGAACAGTAGAACTGCTTACTTATTCCATTACTGTTCAGATAATAAAGGGATGGACCTGGGTAGATACCTTGTGCCTTTGGAAACCTGTGTGTTAATGAGATGTTCTGCTCGGGCAGTTTTGGATGAGTTCCTGTTCTGTGCTTGGTTTAACAGACCAGGAGAAACCTTCTCTTGGTTTTCCACTGGAGAATTTATTTAAAAGTCTCAATCTGAAAGATTTCCAAAGGACCTTTGTAGATGTACAACAATGTAAATGTTCATCAGTGGTGTCCTCTGGCTTTTCTTTGTTGCTGTGGAACACAATTCTTCTGTGAAAACCAAAACCACTTTGCCTGAAGTTCTGTGCCACGTTTCCAGTGATGCCTTTTTTCCTTTCTTCAAGACTTTTTTTCTGAACTCCCTAATAGCTCCTCATGTTTTTTCATTACCCCAGACTTGATTCTTTGGTTCCTTTGTTAATTATTCCATGACGGGACTAAAATACATTCACTGAGGGATTGGGGCGGGAGGGATTTGTCGTATGTTATGGTTTACCTGTTCTTGGGAGAAAACAGACTTCCACCTCCAGCAACATCGGGTTCTATAAGCGCTGTGCTAATGAGAGCAAGGAGAGAAATTGCATTTGTGCCAGTGGTGGGAAGGAAATGCTTAATTTTCCCATTAGTCTATTAGGTTAGCTCATATAAACAACATGATTAAATTTTTCTGCATGCGCCATGCTATATAAATAATAGCGATAATTAAAAAAGCATGCAAAGCCCGAGGATAATAACATTATGTTGGAGAGGGACTGGGAGGATAGAAATGTTGAAACAAAGATGGAACGAATCCATCAGTGCGAGGGCCGTTCGGACAGCGGCAGCTGGAGGTGCTCCAAGGGGCTGAAAACGAGTGGGATTGAAGGAGCTTCCAGCAGCATCAGCGCCTGGGAGAGGGAGCTTGGAATATCAGCTGGGTTCCTCAGATCAATCGACTTTCCCCTTAGTTTAGGTTTGCTCTGCAGTGTTTGAAGATGCTTCATTTGCAAAACGTTCACAAAAGGTGAATGCTGAGGTTGCTTTTACTGCAGTTCCTTGTTACTGAGTCCCAGATCCACATGCAGAGGGAAACGCACAGTGGAATTGCTTGCACTGATTTTCAATTAGAGAAGACAAATCTCACTGTGTGAGTGATTAGATAAAAAGTAGAATAAGGAACACAATGAATTTTGACTGTTTGATCGGGGGGGTAAAACAGATATGATTTGATTTGCTTGCAGATAGCTGACAAAGCAATTGGGATTCCTCCCCTGTTGTGCAGGAGGATGCAGTTCTGTGAGGGACATCAGCAGGTCTGGGGCTGCCCAGCACGGCCCCTCCTCAAGGGGGCAGTTCTCGCAGAGGTGAAAAACTGGAAGCAAAGCAGATGTAAAGGTCAGCATAGTCCTCATGCTAACTTGTAGCAAACGTGGGAAATCAATTCACTGCCTTGACCCTTCACATGAGGTAGGAAGGCAGTTTGTGGTTGAGGCTCCAGTGTGGACCAAATTTGTGCTGCTGTGTTAAGACTTTCTGTGAGACACCCCAAGTAAAGGCTGAAATCTCAGATAAAGGCAGCGATGGCATGCATCCCTCTGCAGGGACTCCGATTTCTATTGATCCATCTGCAGACCTGGTGCATCCCATCAGCCGGACGCTCAGGGCGGTGCTGTGAGCAGGGAGCTGTGTGCTCTGTGTGCTCCGTGTGCCATGGCACTGCTAGCAGCTGCTCAGCTCCTGGGGGCTGTGCTCGCGTTCCCAGGGCTCTGCTAGCACTGCCCCTGTGTGCATAGGCTGGGAATGGACTGGAATTGCACAGGATGAAGCAATTCAGAGGCTGTGCTACATGGGGCAGTGCTTTGGCACAGGCAGGGGAGCAGCTGGTGGATGAGTTCAGCAGAGCAGCCCCAATTTTGGATTTGAAGATAACGGTGCTGAGTGGCACAGGGGTGGGTTTGTACCTGCACTGTTGGCTGATGGCCTCAGCACGTAGAACCAACCCCAGCTCTGAGCTCCTGTCTGCAAGAAGTGGCATTAAGTGAAAAGAAAAAGAGGAGTGTATGAAATTATGGAAATGCAGCATTGAAGCATTATGGAAATTGGTGGATATTTGCAGTAATATCATTTACTTAATGTCATGTTGTTCTGATAATAGCTCTATTTCCATTATGGGAAAAAAATCCACCAAAAAAACACACAAAAAAGCACGATTTGATGCTGCTTTATCCTTATCTATTCCCATGAGACCAGCTAGATTGTCAGGCAGCTTAACGTGCAAATCTACATGTATATGATTTAAGGGCACAAGGGACCATGAGGAATCCGTGAGAGCCATTTGAACTGCAGTGACACCATCTGTGGCTGCGCAGTGCCTCTGCCTGTGGAATAGGAATAAGGCTGTGGAACAGGAATAGGGCTGTCCTGCAATGCAGGCTGCAGAGCATCTCCTGGTCTGCACCAAGGGCAGCCATGACTTCAAGCCTTTTCCGGCTCCTGCCTTGCTGTAGCACTCGTTTACCTTCCAATACCCACAGGTGAGCAGGAAGGGCAGGGCTCCCTGGATATGCACAGCACTGCACCCACACGGCCCCCAGCTGCTGTGTGACCCCAGTGTGTCACTGTGCATCCTCAGCCCGCCAGTGGTGCACACTGAGCCCACCTCTCCCTGAGTCCGTCCGCCCCTTCCCGTCTCAGGCAGGACGGTGCTACTGAGGAGCGGGGCACAGGGACACCGCAGGCTGCTTTGCTGCAAGTGTTGCTGTCTGTTTCTGGGCCTGTGCCCTTTTTGTCACTGTTTTGTAGCTTGGCAAACCTCCACAACCAGCCCATGTGCACCATGAAATTAGGAACGATCATGTTTAGAAGAGGTTTGTTAGGAAAATTAGCGGGGTGTTATTTTCTCTTGCTTGATGCCCTGACACGGGAGCACAAGGAATCCTCTCAGCTGTGTGCACTGGTAATGGTCCTCCCTGGGGTCCCAGCACCACCACACTGTGGTTGGTTAAATCTGCTCAGTCCTTGGAAGCGTTATTTGCCAGCGTAATTAACCCTACAGGAATTCTTCAGAATAGGACAACAGTTCTGGTTTTCCCCAAGAAACACCCAGTGATATCAGCAGTGGTGTAAAGTCAAACTAAAGAGTTTATGGTGAGCTTTAAGTGGACGTCTATGGAGCAGTCGGGATCCCTCCTGCAGCCTGCCCTGAGGCCCCTGCTCTTTGTGCCTCTCTCCTGACTGTTGCCAGCTGCATTGGGACCAAATCAGTGCAGTGGCACAGTTCTGTGGTGCGTCAAACGCTGTTGCGCAGCGAGGAGGGGCGGGTTGGGCTGAGGGGGGTGGCACTGCTGGCTGTGCCCACCGGCCGGCTGTGCTGAGGGAGCCCCTGCACACCGATTGCAATTTCAGATAGTTCTTGTTAGCGCTGTGCTATTAATTACTCTAATGATGCATTCATTTGGATTGAAAGTGTGATGCTAGTGAAGTTTAATTAAAAAAATCAATAACTCATTAGCACATTTACCCCTGCACCTACATGTGCCACCAGATTAATCTCCGGTGTTACAGCAGTGGTCTCTGCAGCCCTGTGTTGATTCGCCTCTCTGTTAGAAATGATTTGCTGGAAGGATAATTGCAAAAGGAGCCATTTGGTCACCGCTTTTGTTAGGCAGCGGCAATGGGCCGGCTGCCGGATCGATGCTCCCTGTGTCAGGGTGAGGCTGATAGGTACTCCTGGTGGAGTTTATCTTTTCTGTATTTTTCAAAGAGAAAACAACAGTGGTGTCTGTGTGCCCGGCTGGGATTCTGTCTTTTTTGCGGGGCGCAGGAAGGAATAAGGCAGGAAGGAATAAGGCACAGAGCTAGTAATCAGTGGCCACAGTCCTGGCGTAGAGCCCAGCAGTGCCACTTACCAGCTGTGTTTCCAGCACTGGAACCTCTGTGGCCACTGCTGGACCTGAGGGAACAGCCCCTCCCAGATGGGCAGACTGGTGTGCGAGGTGTGTGTGTGTGTGTGTGTGTGTGTGTGTGTGTGTGTGTGTGTGTGTGTGCGCTGTGAGACCAGAGTGCTGTCTGGTGTTTCCCAGTGGGACGGATGGCAGAAGGAGCGGTGGTGATCTGCTGGAGCACATCCAAGTGTTTCAATGAGAACCGAGCTGAGGAAGGAATGCTTCCGAAATTGTATTTGCTCCTTGCTGGATAAAATACATCGGTTATTGCTGTGTTCCCATGCAGCAGCTAGTGTGGGTTTTAATTAAATTATCCCTGATGGGTGTCATGGCACAATCCTCAGACAGCAGACACGCACTGTATGCAGTGTGGGGACCTCAGTGGGTGCTGGGGCCATGGGGTGCCCCATATACCTGCACAGCTGTCCCTGCCCTATGGCAGCACTGTGCCCTATGGCTGCGGTTTGGCTTCAGCTGCTGCTCCGGGAGGAGCTGTGTGGCTCTGCATGGCCACCAGCACAGAGCAACAGGTTCTCACGTGCTGCTGATACTTTACTCCTGCTCCCCAAACCGAGGGCTGGGAAGTGGGGCTAGAAAGAAAGGGCTCTGCCTCCTGGTTTGCGAGTTCCTCTCCTTCAGAGTCCACAGTGCTGACTGCAAGCTGCTGCCAAAGCTGATGATGGATTTTTTTAATTAATTTTTATTTCCATGTGTAGCAGCACGGAGCGGCTGCAGGCCTGCACGCCCAGCCCCATGCTGCTCTCTGGGTACTGAGGACACCTCAGGGCGTGCTTTTCCTCAATTAGGAAATTTTAGAGCCTATTACCTTAGTTGCTATGTCGCATTCTTTTAGATTTAAGGTAAAAGTAAGTGCCAGCCTTTGCAACAATTGCAGCTGAGTCCTCACTTCAGCAGTCCCCATTCCCAGTGTTCCCAGGGAGCTCCGAGCCCCGCAGGTGGAGCCTGGCTGTGCCGTTCCAGCTCCGAGCCCCACACCTTCCTGGAGCCACAGCCACGCTGACAGTGCTAACAGCGATTCATTATTAATAATTATGCTTAGCCAATGTGCACCGCTTTTCATTTTCATTGTGCTGTATGTACATTAACCAATAAATCTCTACAGTGTCCCAGTGAGAGTGGTAAGTGCTGTTATTTTTGTTTTATGGACAGCAAAATGAGATACAGAGAGGTTAAGCAAGTCTAATTGGACAATAATTGCCCACTTATCACACTGGAAATTAAGAAATAATCCTCCCATTGTCATCACATCAGCAGAACAAGGAGAGAGCAGCACTCCCATCTCTCCTGTCCCACTGCTCAGCCAAACAGCCCATGTGCAATGAAAGCAGAGGGAGCATGAGAACAGACAAAAGCTGTTCTGTGCTGTTTAACATATATTCCCCACCGCTGAGTCACTTCAGGACACAAAACGGTTGTGCCGTTTCCTTAGAAATGCATTAGGAGATGGTTTGAGTCCTGCCCATCTGTGAGATGTGTGTTTTGGAGAGGAGATCCCGCAGAGCTGCAGGGCCCATCTCACGCTGCTGCACTCACTGCCTTTTCCTCTTCTCTTGCTCACAGGAGCGAAGCCCAGCACTACTCTGGGGGTGGTGGTGGGATGTCAGCACTGGCTATCCTGAAAGGCTGAGTGAGGAGGGCGCTGACCGAGCAGCAGTGCTCTCCTCAGGGCTGGTGATGCTCCTCACGGTGCTGACCCTGCAGGACCTGGTGTCAGCCTGGGGAATGGCAGCAGTTGTGCTTTGTGACACCTTGGCAATGAGACCCGGAACCTCTCCTGCCTTCTGCTACCGCAAGCTTCCCCTGTGCTGAGCAGGGAACCACGGGAGGATACAGGACCTGTGTGCAGCACCGGGATGCTGAGAAATGCCCCACTCTAAGCCCAATTTATCCTCTGGACATGAGGGGCTGTGAGCTTCACACGGCTGTGTCCCCATAGGGATCAGTGTGAGCAGCAGTGCTGGGCACACCTCAGCATGTCCCTGTCCCCAGAGCCCACACTTGGCATGGCGAAGGCAAACAGCACCTGAGCCAGGTGTGCTGTGTGCTCCCAACCCGCTCCCAGGATGGCGGTGCTCACACCTTGCTGCAGGCTGTGCCCTGTGCAAGGCCCTGTCTCTTTGTGCTCTGTGCTTTGCTGAAGGAGAAACTGTATCTCAGTAGTCTGAGCGGCTGCGAAGTAGGAAGTGCTGCGGGGAGGACAGCGCACGGTCACTTGTTAGTGCTGATCCCTGAGCTGGTGGCTGCGGAGGGGTGCAGCTGTGAGCGGCGCTGCTGGGCTGCGCTTGGCTGCGTGTTTCCTGAGGGCATTCACTCCAGCGCTGAGTGCTCCTCAGCCACCCCTCTCCTTCCTAATTGCCTTCTGCTGGATGTGTGGGAATCCTGGGTTCTACATTAAATCGGTTCACAGTTCATTTGCTGCACCCTTCCATATGTCTGTGTATGTATCTGCAATGTGAGCGTGCCAGTGAGACACTGGTGTTTAACCAATAAATAAAGCACTCTGTATAACGTGGTAACTATCTGGGATCTGAAAAATGAAAAGGAATATAAATTGGAGTGTTTTATTTGTTCTGGCCCCTCCAACAGAGGAAAGCGGGGCGAAGCAGAATAGTTTAAACGACTGCATCTACCCAAACACAAAAGCACACCTACCCTGTGGTTAGTTTCCAATGGAAACACTATGCTAATTCATCTCTTCTGAACGTTTAAGCTTTCTTCTACCAAGTAAATAGGACTATTATACAAGTGACAGCCACTATATTAATGTAATGTTTTGAGTATTAGTTCCCAAGTGACCTGTTTCAAAACAAAATTTTTTCTTCCAAATCAGCATTTCAAAAGGTGTTTTGATACACAGCGGAACTCAACTTTCAGTGTTATAAATAAAAGAAGACCAGAAGATATATTGCAGAAGATGTTATGCCTCTTTCTGGGTTAGCACTTGAAGTTGGCTTCATCTTGTTCCCAATCTTTAAAGAAAAATGCCCATTTGAAAGGCGGTGCCTAACAATCCACAGTATTCAAATCATCCCTTTGAGTTTTCCCATAGGAAATGAGAAATCCAGCTTGAATTTGGGTTTCTGTGGGTGAGTGTAACCTTGCTGGACAGCCCTGCTGAGCGCTGCCTCTCCTGCGCTGACCTGTGGGATGAACGTACTGAGAAAAACTCCAGGGCATTCTGCATGGTTTTCATTTCTTTCAGACATAAATATGCTGCCCATTCTTTGCCCATCCTCCAAAGGCATTCCTGCAGCATCCATCACATTGCTGTGTCTCCATTCAAAGAAAAGCAGCAAGGCTCACGTGTAATTGATTTTTTTTATTCACAAAGGCGAAACAGCTGTAGAATTGTGCCCAGATTATTCACTGTGCAGCTCTTTTTGATAGGAACTTTGCAATACCTGATCCTGGCTGGGGGGCTGCCTTTGGTCTTGTTTTTCCAGGTGCAATAACGTGGTTGCTGGAATTAAGGTCTTAATTCGGATTCCTGGCCTCATGTGATGCACTGCAATGGCTGTGAATCTGTGCAGTGCTGCGCAGCCCTGATGCAGCTGGGGCAGCCCATCGCTGTGTGGGTGCGTCGTGAGCAGCGCTGCATTGCTTAACGTGGAGCTAAACTTGTGAAACTCAAAAGAAATGTAACGGCGTTTTCCAGATTTGTATCAAAAATCAATATAGGATGATGTAAAATCCTCTCTGTCCAGAGGTGAATTGTGTAGCGCTAATGTAACTTTTGATTAAATTCTCTACAGGAGATAAATAAATCTACAAAAATCTATTATTTGCAATTAAGCTCTATAAAGCTGCTCTATACAGTGCGTACACGAGCGGGGAGCTTGGACAGCTCGGCCTTTTGGTGCGCCTGGTTCTGGTGGGAGGGCTCCTCCTGGTAAAAAGTGATGGCAACAATAGATTTGCTGTCAAGGGTGGAACAGTCTTTTTTTAATGCGCTCCGCAGATTTCCATAGGGCTTCTGCTCTTTAAATACAGTACAGTCCATCAGCGGAGCTCCATGAAAGTCAATATCCCTTGCCAATGAGTAACGTATTAGAACTGATGAGCTGACCTGCTCCTCGTTGAGCTGTCTCTCCGGCTTTGTTCTCCTGCCGGGTGCCCCACATGGGGGGGTTCCCTTAGGGCAGTGGCACCCCTTAGGGTAGTGCTGGGGGTGGGCGGCTGTGCTCCCCCCCACAGTCAGAGGGCTGTGAGGAGATGGGCCCCTCCCAGCCCGAGGAGAGAATTCAAGTGCTCTGAAGTTGGCTTCCGTAAATCAATCTCTTCATCCCGGCGCTGGAAGAACAGGGGCTCCTGCTTCCTGCTGACACCGGTGGTGCTCGGAGTGGGAAAAGTGTATTTTTAGGTTATAGATTTTAATTAAGACTGAAAATACCCTCTCAATTATATAGCTAAATTGGATGGAAAAATCAGTTCTGCATATGTGTGAATTGCTTGTTTCAGTGATTTGGGTGATTGAAAGTTGAATTGGAAACGGGAGGTACTTGTTACAGGATATCTTAAGTCCTATTCAGTGCCGCTGTGAGTAAATAAATACAAGTGGCTGTCACAGGATGAATGAACCAGGAATTACCTGCAGCTCTGCCTCCTGAAAGCACTGCACCGCCCAGTGACACAGCTCAGTTTTAAGCATTTTCTAAATCACCATCAGTGCTGCTGAATACTGGAAAGGGCACTGAGAGCTGTGTGCCAACTCCTCCAGGACTGGGGGGGAGCTGAACCTGAGGGGTGCACGTCTGTCCCTGACCTACAGCAGATCTCCTTCCTCCTGCTGTCTCCTGGGGTGCATCTGGTGCAGCCCACCGACCTGCAGGGGAGGGGCAGGGTGCTCTGGGCTGTGCTGGGGCTGCCATCAGCTCAGATCCATCAGCATGCTGAGCATCAGGAACACATCTGCTGTTCTATGGGAGAAGGAAGGCAGTGTAGAGCCTGAACCACTAAGAAGGCAGTGCCGTGTCTGCTCCACCTTCCCCAGTCCTTTTTTATCCTCAAACTGTGCTGTCCTGTGTGTGACTGCGCTCCTGCTTTGCTCTCTTGCTCAGCTCACTGTGCCCATGCTGGCGGCACCTGGACGGGCAGACGAGGTGCAGGTCTGCAGCAGAGGCTAAAAATGAGGTCAAAATGCCCAGGTGACCGCTTCCCATCAACCAGAACTGACTGCATCGTTTCCGTGTTTCAGTCACAGAATTTAAAGATAGAGGCTGCGTACAGCACTGCAGCAGAGCCATGTGCCAGCAGGGCACTGGGTGGCACTTTGCCCCCTGCCCAGCAGCTGGAATGGGAGCAGTGCCAGCGCAGTGCTGAGCAGGGACTGGGTGCAGCTGGCGAAGTGCAGGCTTTTCAGGACTAGAAGGGAGCTGCAAGCCAAATTGTCAGCAGGGAGAAGCTGGGAAAGCATTGTTTTCTTTAAGATCAAGACAATTTAACCCACATTTCTCAAATAACTTGTGTGTTAGGTTTTGTTCATCCTTGTTTCTCCCTGAGAAGGACAAGCTGCCATCCGGCGCTATCTGCTCTGGCACAGGGAGCATTATCTTGCTCTGCAACCTGTTCTGCATTTCGTAGAGCAGATAAATTAGAGAAGGTTGCTGACTCTCTGCTATTTACATGTGTACCAGCTTTGTTTCCCCACACGTGTTCTGTCTTGAGGGCCAGCCATGGAGGGGCTGCAAGTGCCAGCAGAAGTGTTGGATCTTGCAGTTGGTGCCAGTTGGTGCCTTTCCCATACCTTGCTTACCTGCACTGTTTTTCTGTTCCTGCGAGGCTCATGCAAACCTCCCAGCGATGGTTTGATTTTCTGTAGCAGATTGAGAATCAGAACTTCTCTTCCAGTTCTGCTTTGCTGGAGCATTTTTGTCTATTACAGAACAGAGACCTTCTGCCCTTTGCCCACATTAAGCTGAATGCAGCTTTTCCATTCTGCACAGGGATAGCAAGAACCAAATCGGCACAGAACCTCCATTATCTGTGACCCCAGGCACACCCCCAGCCGACAGTGCAGCTCTCAGAGCACTGACATGAGCCCAGAGAGCCCCGCTCACACAGGAGCACTTTCCCACCCCTTACAGGGCACTTTCCCACCCCTTGCACGCCAACTGCACGGCTTGATGCAGCCCTGCTGCAGACCTTATGTACCCGTTAGACCAAGCGGAGCTTTATTCGCTGTGCAGCCGGCGCAGAAAATCAGAGCTGTGCAGAACGTTGGTGTTCTGCTGCAGTCAGCCTGAGTGCTTTGGTGGTTCTCAGAACCCCTTGAAGGTTCCCTCACCGGTAGGTTTGGGATCCTATGCCAACCTCAATGGCTTTGGTAAGCTTCCTGCTTCAGTTCTCCCGTTCCTGTCAGAGTGAAGCCAGAGTTACAAACTATCATCTGCCTTTGCCTTTCATAGCAGAGCACTGAGAGCTGCATCAGAGCCACAGGCTGTAAGACAACATCTGCCCTCCGGGAGTCCTTCCCAGGCACCTCTCCTGTGCTCTCCATCCCACCTGTGGTTCCTGTGGCTGTGACAGCAGTGCTCATCTTCCAGGCTGTGATCTGTGCGAAAGCGGAAGGAATGCTGTGCGTAACGCAGCTGATAAGGGCTCACTGTGCTTTGCTGCTCGGGATCTGGCTGGCAGTTACCGGGTTGAGATAAAAGCACCTCAGGAAAAGAGAAAAGGGGGAGGGAAAGTCCATACTGTGAATATGTGGAAGGGATCATGGTTTTCCAGATGCATGGAGAATTGTTCAGAGTGCCACCTGCACAGCCAGGCTGGTGCCTCAGGATCATGCAGCTTTCCTGAGCCTGTATGATGCGTAGAACATTTGATGGAGTCTCTGGTTTACGGATGCAGGAGGCTTACGAACCAGAGAATGATGGATGTGTGCCTGAAGCGGATTATTTGAGATAAAAAAGATGGAAAGGTATCCGCTTCATCGGAGTAACTATCATTAATTTTTATGACTTGGTGGATGGAATTCCCAAATGTTCCAAACCCCGCTGGCTGCCTGCAGCCCCAGGACACTGCTCTGGGCACTGGTTGGGTATCCCTCTGTCATCTCCCATTTTCAGAGGTGCTCTGCAGAATGCAGGCTGGGGGTCTGGCAGCAGCCTGGGGCAGGGAGGGTCAGCAGTCCTCCACACCTTTGGTGGCAGGGATGGGCTGCACCGTCGCTAAACACTTGGGTTCAACTCCACTCTGTTCTCTGTAATCATTAACGGTGGTTTCCAATCACAGTGACATCTGCTGATGGATGATAATTGTCCCCCAGAATTGAAATGGATACAGACTGATATCTTCAGTTCAATCCTTATTAAAACATTAGCGAGCACTGGTTTTTAATACACGTTTTCAGACATGAAAATTGTAGCTATATGCATTACAGTCAAGCCCTAATGTGCTTAACTTGGAACAAAATATCTTGGAAAAAGCATTTTAAGCTATTGCCTGGACTCTCACCTAATACATTTTACCTGTAATAATTGCTTTCCCTTAATAGATTGGGTCACAGTAATATCCCTGCTAAGTTTTGGGAGAGAAAATTGGAAATAGAGAATAGGCGTTTTTCCACGCCTGTAGTCTGGCGTGCATCAAATCCTGTTTTTATAACTTACTAATGATAAATTGATCTCGGGAGATACTAACTCTGTATTTACAGAGTGTTCAGACGCGCCAGAGGCTGTTTTCAGTGTAGCAGCTTCTCGGTGCTGATTTAAGAACACAGCTGTTCTCATAGCACAGCATTCGGATCCGGTGCTGTCCTTACCCGCACCGTGCGCAGCCATGTGAGCAGAGCAGCACAGCAGCAGGCGGCCCATTGCCCTCGGCTGCTCAGCCTGCGGGTTGAGGCCCGGCTGTGGGTCCCCAGGCAGGGGGTGCCCAGTGCTGTTCCCCGGGTGCGGTGCAGGGGCAGGACATGGGGCTCGATCCTTTCTGCGCCCGGCTGCATGGCAGTAGTGGCACCAGCTCTGTGTGGTGTGGAGCTGCTGCCGTCCTTCTCTGCGTGCTTGCAGCTCTGTTCCGCCCTTGCTTTGTGTTTTCGAGGCACGAGCTGTAATGGGAGGTGATGTTCAGTGGTCTTTGAACCAAAGGACGGTGCAGTAATGATGGCAAATTGGTGTCTGGCACAGTGAATTGCACGGCGCGGAGACGTGTCTGAATCACCGCTCGGGGTGGCAGCTCCGCACGGCTGCCGGTGACTCCAGCCGCAGCCCGGGGTGGCGGCCCTGTGTGTGCACTGCAGCATGAGGCCGTGGCTCTGCCCTCACCACGGAGCAGCAGAGGCTGTCACGGCACTTCTGAACCAGCCTCGGATTCCCTCAAGTTTTACTGGGATCTTTGTTGGGAAAGAAAAGTCATTTAACTTTTCCTGCTTTATTGGCTATTTTAAAACAATCTTTTTGTTGTTAACCACAGTGAAAACTGTGATTAACAGTGAAAGACCGGCACCAGCACAGCTGCCTGGGGAGTGGGGCAGTCGTTGCCCATAGGAGCTCTGCAGGACATGGAGGCGTGGTGCTGGGGGTCGGGGGGCCTGGGGAGGGGCTGGGGATGTGAGAGGTCTTCTCCAGCCAGAATGAATCAGTGACAAAGTCCTTCTGCAAAGGGGCTGCTTTGTCCAGGCTGGAATGAGATGAACTGTGCGAGGTTTCGCCAGCACATCTTCATTCCAGATCAGCCTCAATCCCACGGTCTGTATGACATGGTCTGAATATTTCAGGGCAATATCTAATTTTTGTAGGGGGATTTATTTGGCCTTCTACTTCATGTTCCGACAGTGAAACCCCCGGATCCCACCCCCAGCCATTTCCTCACAGTGGTGGTTTATGTATATGCGCTTCCTCACATTTATTTTTGTTCACCATTCCTCCTGGCAGAGCTGTGAGCAGTGCTTGGAGCAGTTGATGTGTTTGAATACCTCCTGGGATTGGGCTGCATGCTTTCAGCAGCCGGAAGAGATCAGGGCCATATGAGACCCACAGTGAGTGGTTTGCTGCTCCTACACCCCACAGCAGCCATCCGGCTGCCCGGGGAAACGGGAACTGAGGCCAACAGAAGGGCTGGAAATGGCTCCAAATGGATATCTGGTCAAAGATCTGGGAGATATCACAAAGATTATAAGAGAGGCTCAAGAAGGATTTTCCTAGACACGCTGTTATAGAAGCCTTTACCACCCCCTGCAGAGGTAATCAAGACTAATGGGAACATTAGTGCAGCAGAAGGCTGCATATCAAAGAGCCCCCGGAGCACAGCACACCCAGCAACAGAGCATCGCTGGCGCCGCTCCGAGCCACCCTCCTGTCGCAGAAATGAGTAAAAGGGTCATAAACAGCAGAGACAAAATTTTTGCCTTGTGACTGCAAATAAGCACCCAACAGAGCTGTTAAAAGTTACTTGCTGAAGAGAAAAATATGATTCTTCCCATTTTATGGGCCATGTTCAGATAGCTCTTACTCCTGTGCCATAAATCCCATTCTCACATGGATCCCACAGCAGAGCTGTCCCAGACCCTGTGCAGTGTTGCTTGGACTGCCGCACACCCAGCTTGCTGTGCAGCCAGGCTGAGCCCAGGCTGCCACCCACATGTGGGGAAGAAACACTGCGGGGCCCTGCAGCGCCCCTGGGAAAGCACAGTTCTTCTGTCAAGGCTTGCTTGGATCCGTCCGTACTTCTAAAATCTGAATGTAAGGAAAGGCAACACCAGCAATTCCTGCAGCCTCATGATGGAGGTTAAGCTAAAACCACACCTCCAGGGGTGGCCTGGGGAGCACCTGCTGCCTGCAGAGCAACACGGAGCTGCAGGCGGAGCAAAGCCCGGCCCTGGGCACAGGTACTGAGGCACTGAGGGTGCCCCTAAATGTCAGCAACGCATCCTGCATCCGAGTGCTCGTCAGTGTGTGCTGTGCTGTGCTGTGCTGTGCTGTGCTGTGCTGTGCTGCATGGTGTGCTGTGTTCCTTGCTCTGTGCTGGATGGAAAGAAGCACCCACTGCTGTTTGGTGATCTGGATAGCAGCAGGTGGTTGATGCAGCACGAGGCGTTCTGGGGTTGTTCCTCACTGTGTTTAGAACAAAGGAAGGGGGAAATCTGCAGCCCAGCAGGTTTTTTGTGCCCTTCGGCAGTTTGGGAACCCTCAGAAAGATCTGTGCTGCTTGCACTGTGGTCAGCATGCTCCTGTCCCTGCGTTCAGCTCAGACCACGCTGGGCCGTTACCGGTGCTCAGGGTGCTAGCTGCTTCTGCTCTGCACACCGCATCCCTGCTGGCGGTGGTGGCCCTGCAGCAATCTGTTCTCGCCGTGATTACTGGTCCTCTGCCGGGTTTGTTGGGTGCAAAGCTGCCAGTGAGCGTGGTCTGCATGGCCGCAGCATTCACAGGGCTTTAAGGGAGGGCTTAAAGCCAACTTGACTTTCTAGCTACATCTACTGAAGTGAAGAAGGAGATCCTAGGCATGATAAAATGGGGACGGGGCGTTCCTTCGCCGTGCTGTGCCCATTATTGCCCAGGGGTGCTGTGCCCTGTATTTCCCAGGGGTGCTGTGCCCATATTGCCCAGGGGTGCTGTGCCCTGTATTTCCCAGGGGTGCTGTGCCCATATTGCCCAGGGGTGCTGTGCCCGTATTGCCCAGGGGTGCTGTGCCCATATTGCCCAGGGGTGCTGTGCCCATATTGCCCAGGGGTGCTGTGCCCTGTATTTCCCAGGGGTGCTGTGCCTGTATTGCCCAGGGGTGCTGTGCCCATATTGCCCAGGGGTGCTGTGCCCATGCCCTGCTGTTCCCCAGCTGCACCCCCTGGGAGCTGTGGGGGGCTCTGGGCAGAGCGTCCAGCTGGAGCGGTGCAGTGTGGGTGCCGTGGCTGCTGGCTGTGCCCACAGCTCAGCGCTGAGCGCGTTTTGTTCCCACGAGCCTGAGTGCTTTGGGCTTGAATCTCATGTGAAAACGGGTGGCTAAAAATAAACGTGGCACGGTTCCTGGAAGCAGCGCTGGGTGTGGGTGGGAGAGATGGGGGATGTTTCTGAGATGTCACCTTTTTTCTCACTCAGAAAAATTCAAATTCAAACAAATTTACTGAAATTCAGCACTACGTGTCTGATTTTGCAGCAAGATCATCTCGCTTAGGTGTTGGCGCACGGTGAGTGTGGGAATTGAATGTTGTTTCTGCATCAGAACAAAATAAGAGTGTTGTTAATTTCATGGTCTCTGCTACCATTTGGGTCCTTTATTGGAACTGAGAGTTCTTTTCAGGGGCCTTTCTACTTTATTGGGGTTCTCTGATAAGTTTTCATTGCTAATCCCCAAGATAAATCTTCCCCAACAACACATATCAGTATATAAGTAAAGTAATATATATGTGTATATATATATCTATTCATAGAGATTAGGTAGATGGAGTAAATTATAAGCACGAAGACTGAAGCTCCTGTCTGTCCAGCCATCTGAAAAACTTCTGGGCCTTCAGTTAAAGGCAAGCGAGATGTAATAAATATCTTTACAGATCAGAAACCCCTTGATGTAGCTTTTGGTGCTGGATAGACAGGGCCTGAGTAATAGAGAATTAAAAGGGGAGAAGTTAAATAATTAAAAAGAGGTATATAAGCTAGTGACAGCTTATGCATAGCCAGCATTGAAAATAGATGTCACACATTGCAAGGGTATCCTGTGCAAATTAAAAGACAATTCGTTACGTGGCTCAGGGAGTGCCTGAAGGAGATATTGAGGAAGATCGGGCGCCTCCCTCCGTACTCCTTGTTTAACAAGGACTCTGAAGAAAGTCACCATATCAATATGGACAAGAAGAGCGTTGAGACATGTTGGGGAAGGCAGGACTGACACCAGGTAACAAACAAGTTAACAAGTAAATAACAAATGTAAACCTTCGGATAAGATTGTGAACCTGGAGTACCCGGCCAGTGGGGAAACAGGAGGGAAAAACAGGGCATAAAGGCTGTCGTGTTGTGTCCATAGGTGCTCCTGCTTGCGGGATGCCCACCATTGCAATCGCGATTAAAATCTGCTTTTATCAGAGATACCGTCCTGACAGAAATTATTTGGATATCTCCAACATGAGGCATTCGGGTTTGTCCTTGGAATGCTTTAAAGTCACAAACGAGCAACAGCTTCTAACACGTGAGGTCTCTTCACAACAGAAACCATTTATCCAAATCATCCCATGTGTGAGCAGCTCGTCGCTGCCCAGCTTGCACTGCCACAGCACAGCTCGCAGTCTGGCTGACCAGCTTCCATGTGACGCCCAAAGCGCTGTGGGCTGTGGGGCCGCACGTGGGGATGTGTTCCCTGGGGCCATGTCCACGCGTGTCCCCTGGCCCAGCTGCAGTGCAGCTCCCACATGCAGTTCTGTGAGAGCTCTCAGCACAGCACTGATCCATTTGTGGTTTCCTCTGCCTCTGATGTGCAGGCATTGCCTCTCTTGGGCCGCAGCCCATCTTCACACCAGTTGCGTGCTGTGAACGTGGGAGCTCTGCTTTGGGCTTGGGCTCAAGGCTGACAGCTGTGATCAGGTGCTGATTGCTGGTTGGCGCCCTGCCCTGCACACAGGGCCACGTGGTGCCTGCAGGCGACGGGCAAAGCCAGAGCCGCAGAAGTTGTTTCCTCCCTCTTCTTTCTGCTATCCTGTGTGACTGGCCTGGGATGTGAGCCGCAGAGCTGGGAGGATAACTTGGCACAGGGAATCTCCAAATACAATGCCTCACTCTAATCAAAAACTGGTAAAAGAACAGTACAGACTGTTACTCATAATTAGTCCTGTCTTGAACTGTGGAGGCCAACAACATCCAAAACAGCAATTTAATTCCAGAACAGCAAGCATCACAATAGGTGGCCCAGCAGAGACAGAGCTGCTCGCTGCCTGGTGCTGGGTTTGGCACCGTTGCTCTGCCCCAGCCTGCAGAGCTCTGCCTGTGCCCATTCCTCCTCCCACAGCTGGACGTGCTGGGGAACAGCAGCTCTGGGTATTTCCCTGCTGGGTTTGCAGCACTCACCCAGAAACCTGGATTTCAGCATTGCTGTAGCAGAGAAGGAATCGTGATCAAGGATCTTGCAATGGAAGAGCTGTGATCTACCTTGAATTATTCTTCACCAAACACAATCTTCAAAAACATCATTTTTGTCTCTACTTGAAAATTGCATTCTCTGCTTTTGAATTAAGCAGCAGAAAGGAGGAGCGGTGTTTGTGTGATGAATGAGAGATTTCCTTACACCGTACAAAATGAAAATTCATTGCAAACATAACGCAACAACAAAGAAGCAAACGTTCAGACATGGGTAAATGGAAAACACCTTCAGCAGAAGTTATGCACTTAGTGGGAAATGGCACAGCAGCGGGGTGCCCGCGGGACTCAGGTGGGAGGCGGTGCATCCCTGCAGAGCGGGGCTGCGGCTGGCAGCAGCGCGCAGTGGGAGCAGAGCGGGGCCCTGCAGGCTGTGCGGCAGGGATGGCCGGCGGTGCTTCAGGGCTGCTGGGCCGGGCAGCCCGGCTGGGGAGCACCCTGTGCTGCAGGGCTTGGGATCATCGCCCTGCACATCTCCTCCTGCCCGCCCCGCTGCAGCCTGGCAGAACTGAAGAGAGCTGCATAAATCAGCACAGAACGGCTCTGTGCAATTGCTCTGCTAGAAATGATCCCTTGGAGGTTCGAGGAGGTTGGCTTCTCTGTGCCCCTTTTAACCTTCTCTCTTCTTACCAATGAAAAGAACTGTTCCAGTCAGCTTCGCTTTCGTATTCAGGTGAGCACTCCCGTGCTGGGCGATGGAGCCGTGGACCAGCGGTGGCTCGGGGGCAGTGAGCGCTGTGGGACACGGCCTCGTGTGGCTGGAGGGTTCTGCACCCCACACAAAGAGGGCCCACAGCTCTGCAGCTCAGATCCCAGCACGCTGGGCTCCGAGGTGCCGATCCTCTGCTGACTGTCTCAGGAAAGCAACAGCCATGGGGGACACACAAGGCGCTGTGCTCAATTCAACAACTATTTCAGCGCACTCCAGCTTTCCAAGCACCGGATAGGATCTCATGTAGGGCCTCTCACTGCCTGATATTGAATCTGGTGGAGAAAGCACTGCCATGCATCTTGTGCATTTTTAGGGTAAAGGGGCTGTTATGTGAAGATGGACCATTCTGAAGCACCAACACAGCATGAAAAAGCACCAACACATTCAGGAGTGCCTCTTGCTGCCAGCAGCAACCTGTTCTATGGCTTCAGTTATTTATTTTTGATATATCTGGGGACATTTTTGTGAGTATATTTTGTCAGTGTTAACCTGGGGCTGGGAGGTGATTCAGGACATTTTACTGCAGGACGTCTTACATTCATCATGTCTGGTGCTCATCACTCCGCTCCCTTCTGCATGGAGCTGCTTTTCAGGGGCCAATCCCTGCTCCTGCGGGTCTGACAGCAGCAGGACCTGCTCTTCCATGCGTGGCACTTGGGAACAGGATAGGGAAAAGGTCCAACTAATTGACTGCCATATCTTGCAGCCATATTAGGATGAGATCATTGTGTTGACACAGAAGAGGTGTCTTCCGTGGCCATGCATAGATCTGGAGAATATTCTGAAAGCTGTCACATCCAGATTCTGCTGTTCGTTGTGGCTCAGGCTCGGGCTCCTGTCATTCCCGTCCCTTCACTCCATTAATTCCTCCTCCTTACGGCAGTGCTGAGCTCTTATCTCCCACACTGGCTCAGCGCATCCATTTGTGCTCAACCTGCCTCACGCCTGAGCCCATGTAAAAGCCTCTGCACTTGGGGGCTTGCTGCAAGGTTTTCCATTTCCTTTTCTTATTTACTGTAGAAAATTTCTGATGGAAGGAAGAAAAAAAAAAAAAAGAAAAAGTGGTTCTTCTTTTGTTCACAGAAATGTATCAGAAATCCAGCGTGGCTTCAGGGCGGAGCTGAGGTCCGTTGGTACAGCAGGAGGGCGGCACCGAGGGGACGCGGCACTGAGTTGGTGCAACACAGCACTGTGGGCACCCAGACGGAGGCACTGAGCTCCGTGCTGCAGCAGTTCCCTGTGCCTCGAGGAGCAGCTATGGGAGGTCTCTGGGCTGGTTTGATGAGGAATGCTGTGTGGCTGCTCTCTACTCTCTCCTCCCAGATTCTCACTCTTGCTGCCACAGCACCTGGGGCCCCATCCTGTCCTGGCTGGGGGAGCTCTGCACACCGGGACTCGGCAGTGGGGTGGATGGTGGTGAGCGTCAGGTGGGTGCAGCTGAGTGTCCTGTCGGGCCATTCTTCTGGTGCAGATCAGCATCCATTAGGATGCTGAGCACAGGTGTTCTGATGGGAACAGAGCAGCATCTCCTGGGGTGCAGTAGGAGCACTAAATCCTGTACTGATGCTGCACAATTTTCAGTATCTGAATTTTCTTCTGTGTAGAAAGGCACTTTCTGCACGGCAATGTGCTGAACGGTACTGAATAATTCAAGTGGCAGCAGGTACTGCAGATACAGGCACGTGCTTCAACCCTGCACGCCCCTGGGCTCCTCCCTGAGCACTCCCCTGCTTTACCTTCAGCCCCAGATGAGGTTTCCTTTGCTCTCACCCCACTGTGCCAATTGTGCACAGCCCCTGCAGTCCCATAGAAGAGCATGAATGCAAACACAGGAGGTGTGCTGTGAGGTGCTCCTTGGCTGTGTCCCCACATGCACTGCTGCCGCTGCTCCCGCAGTTCTGAAAAGTGGAACAAGCACCGGATTCATGTGTACCAGCTCTCACTGGGGCACTGCTGGGGCTGCCCGTGCCACGTGCGGCACACAGAGCACTGCCATGAGCTGGGTCTCCATGCTTGGAGCACACATTCCAGGCACTACTGGTGGGATTCCATACGACTCGGCCCATTTTGTGCACCTCCCATGTCTGGAGCCCCGGAGCTGCCTAGGGAGCAGTGTTCCCCAAAGAGCTCTGCCCAAACCCCCGCCAGGCGCTCATTGCACCTCCCTGGATGCTCAGTTGGGACAGCAGTAGTTGAGCATGGCCAGCACCCACTGAAGTGTGGGAGCAGGCGTGTAATGGGAGGTGAACAGTGTTGCGTGTAATGGCTTTTCACATGAATTCATACCAAATTCTGCAATGAATGATGAATAACTTTATGGATAGGTAGCAATAAACCATGCGCTCATTTCATAGGGAACAGCAGAGCTGGGTGAGCCTCAATTCCACAGCTCCCTCACTTCAAGGCCAACAAGCCAGGTGTTTAATTGCTTTTTTTCCTCTTGGCAGGCTCAGAAAGCAGAAGAGGTGCAGCAACGTCCCCAGCACAGGGCAGCTCCCACAGGCAGACCCAGCACTGCGATGGCACCTGCAGGCCCCAGCTGTGGTCTGTAGCACTTAATTTATGGGAAACCTGGGAAAGCAGAAACCTTTTTGTACCTTTTCTTCAAAATAATTTTTTTTTTTTAAGGGGGAGAGCAACATAGAGCTTTAATTTAATACTGCCATTTATTTTTCTCAAATTGCAGAGGGCTCAGAGGGGTAGTATGACAGACATCTAGGAAAAATAATTTAAAATAGTGAGCTTTTTTGTTTGTTTTTAATATAAAAATAATTTCAAACCCACCTCCTGGTTTCTCTTGTAACACATGGGGTGTCAGTGGGGTCTGTATGGAGCTGTGCTGGAGGTGGATCTGAAATGAAGGGCTGCCTGGGCACAAGGGCTGGGCTGGAAACAGCGGTTCTGTCCCCACTCACTCTGCTCTTCCAGACTCTCACTGGGGCCAGGCTCTCACTGCCCATGGCTGCAGGCCGGCGGCAGCGGCAGCAAGAGATTCCTCCCTGCATCAAACAGTGCAGAGGTGCCGGGATGGCTGCTGGGAGCCGGGCAGCGCCTGCAGGCACAGAGCGCGGCGCTGCGCCCTGCGGGGAGGGGAAGGGGACACTTCCCAGCATGGGGAGAACAATTCCAGTCCTTTCTTGGGCAATTTTTTAAGTATTAGCAACCATGGTAACTGAATAGAAATGTAACCCCTGCGCTGTGCATTCAGCTTGACACAATTATCTCTGCAGAACAGCCACGTTAAAAATAAACACAGCTTGCACCAGCATCCCCAGCCACTGCACGGGGCTCTGCCAGAAGAGCACAGCATGCTGCAGCCAGCAGAGCGAGTTTGGGAAGGAAGAAGGGCTTGGGGACTTCACCTTGTCACCACATACCGCGATGTAACATTCAGAGCTGTTTGGATTTGATCCTCCTGCCTCACGTTGGTACACTCCCTACAAGAGACAGCAGAATGCGGGGGGCAATCACTACCAAGTTGGTTTGGAATCAGCAGTTCTTGCTTTGTGCATTTCAAACTGCACTCACACACGGGTGGACCCTCAGCACACACCTGATGTGTTTTTCTCATCTGTAAACTTGTGATGAAACCTTCCCGTCTTCAGCAGTGCATGGGATTGAAAGAAGCTGTGCAAAACACTCCTCCACCTGTGAGCAGATCCGGGCTGCCACACATGCTTAGGAGGGGGTCACCAACAAACCCCCAGTGCCAAACATTTCAGAACACTACGAAGCACAGTGAAACCTCTGCTGAGTTGTCGTGGGCTCCAGCACAGTGTTGAGGGAGCGCTGCCCTGCACCCCTCAGGAGGGGACACCAGCACCGACCGCCGTGCTGCCCGGCTCTGGGTCACAGCCAAAGTGGAAGTGTTGGACAGAGACACATGGAAGTGGGTGAGTGTGGGCATGAGGAAGGAGGAAAAGGATCTTTTTTCCTGTTCTGTTTCAGCGCATGCTGAGGAAATCGAGTGAGAGGCACAGATCGCCAGCTCCTAACTGCTGAAGATATTTGCAAGAGTCATTTCCGCAAATGCCTCCCGTTCCATCTATAGATCCATAGAGCCTGTGCTTCTAATGGACTGACAAATGGACCATAACCCCGGATGACTGTTGCTTCATTGCGTGGCTATACAGATAAGAGGAATGCTTCCTTTTGATTGAGATCTTAAATCAATTGTTCCCTTACCCAGCGTCTCGTGGTTATTATCCAAGGAGAAGATAAAGTTTAGGTGGTAAATTGTTAATATTGTAAGAAAAATGTCTGTTGTGTCCTGCTTAAAGTTCCCTGTCTGGATGAAATACACCCTCCTATAATATTTAAGACTGCACGTGATCCATCAGTGTGCAGGCTGGCCCTGCTGCTCAGTGCTGCTGCCAGCTGTGAAGCACAGCACTGCAAGGCCTGCACAGGGGCACAGGGACCTTAAAACACTGCCTGGGATCAGCATCACCTCCTGAAGTTCTGGGAGTGGAACAGTCAAGGGCACCTCTTGGGATGCTCCTCCACGACCTCTCCATATCCACGTTGCCGCGTTCCAGGTTCCCTCTCAGGCAGAGGGCTTACACAGTCTCACATTTGTTTCCAGAATGAGCTACAGATGTGATCCTTCCTCTGCCCCTCTGAGTGGCTGTGGCCATCAAATTCGTGCTACTTTGTTACTGAACTCACCCACATCAGCAAAAGATGTGGTCTCCTGTTGGGGACTCCTGTTGCACAGGCTGAACTTAACCCCTCCGGGTCACTCTCACTGATGAACGTCTGTGGGCTGCCCATGTGATGACCAGTCCTTGGGCAGGGGTGGGTCTTTTGCCGAAAAATAAAGCCATCCAAGCATTAAAATCTCCGTCATAGGAAGGTGAAGTCATGACCCATCCCCAGTGCCGGGCACCCTGGAGCTGCAGTGTGGCACAGCAGTGGGTGATCACACTGCTCCTGAGCAGAGAGCTGGGCTGACGCAGGGCTGGGGGCTGCTCCCATGTGGGACAGTGCCCCGTCCCCATCCCTACGCAGTGCCCCACTGCTTCCTTCCTTTCAGTGCAGCACTGGCAGAGCTTGTGCTGCTGCCTGAGCCTTTCCTGCTTGGGGAACACGCAGCTGACTGTTGCCAGCCCAGGACTTCTCACTAACATTATTATTATTATTTTTTTCCTTAAAAGACACTTTGGGGATTTTAAATGATTTTTGACCTATGTGCTACGCGGCTCCATTGCAGTCACTGCAAATGCTCACCCGCAGCAAGTGGCTCTCCTGATTCTTTTCCTACTGACAGGAATCAATAGCAGCAGATATGAGGATGCAGATAAATGTACGTGCGGTTGATGAGGGGTGAATGGCCCTTCAGAGCACGCTACTCTCACAGATTTCCGCTCCTCTCTGCCTTGTTACAGGCTTTGGCTAAATGCTCTGCCTGTTATCTCGCTCACCTTGAGTGCCTGAGCGCTCCCCTCCCTCTCCAATATGCTTTCAGCATTCTGCAATGTCAGATGTTGCTTCCAGCTGTAGGAGAAATTATCTTTTATTCTTTAAAGGGAAAGCAATTCAGAGCATTTCCATCTGCAGAGGCAGCAGCTCCTGCTGCAGCCCGGCCCCGAGAGGCGCTGCCTTTCCTGTGTGATCGGACTCCATCGCAGGCAGCGCTGTGCAGCGGTCATTCACCGCCTTCTCACGGCTCTTCTCACATCCTTGCGTAGTGCCTTCATTATTCATACCAATCTGTCTTTCAGATCAGCTTCCAGAGACACTCCAGATTAAATTTTCTTCGTTATCATTATAGAGCTAGATGAGTAAGTGGCACATCTGTTCACGAAGTGCTTTATTATCTGTTCTGATGGGCTTTGGGATGAATAGAGGAATGGCTTAAATGTGGAGCAGGCAAACACATGCAGGTTTGTGCACAGTCTGAGATGTGCAAACGGCACTGCTAACTCGAGGAATCTGACTCCATACTAAAGAGACAATCATTAACTAACGATCCAGGTCAATTTATCACAAGGGAAAGCTTAATGAAGGGACAAGAGGAGGCAGAACACAGACGTGCATGTGGAATTGCACTAATGAGGACCCACACATTGTGCAACTGGTTCTCATTCCATCACCGTAGAGGAAAACGATAAATATTTTACAAACACAGCATTCCAGCCATGCAAAGCCAAATTGCACCAATAAATCTATTTATCCGGAAGTTATTTCCCAATTTCTTACAGCTGCGGCGCTCACAAAGGAGGACAGGATCGTTTGTCTCTCAGACAGAGGCGGTGCCCCCACTTTGCACCCACAGGTCCCCGCAGTCCCCAGGAGGACGCCGGGTGCAGGTGGGTGTGGGCAGGGGGAAATGAGGCAGCGTGTCACTGCGACCCTCACACCTTCGTGCTGGGGAAGGGAAATGTCAGCGGACTGTGCGCAAAGCATGGGCCCATGTGAGACGGAGGGCTGCATCATCTTGAGATCCAAGTGACAAATCACTCGAGCTGCAGGAGCTGTCACAGCATACAAGGTTGCCAGGAACAATCAATGAAATTATAGCCCTGTGCTACATGGTTGTTTATCTGCTATTATGGAAATAAGGTACCATCAAAACTGTTGAAAAAACTTCAAGATTACAGTAGGCACAATTTTGGGAGATGACAGCAACATTTTATCATGTTATTCTGACAGGTCCTGTTAAAAAAAACCCTGCATCAAGCTGGGAGGATAACAGGGAATGCTGTTTGTCAGCTGTCGTGCAAGAGCAGACCTGGTGCTCTGTGCGGGGTCTCAGAGCTGCACGGTGACGATGTCAGCAGCAAAGAGGTGCTCGTGGCTGGTACAGCTCCTACCATGGGAGAGCCGAGGCACAGCACAGCCACAGAGCATCCACACGTGGGTGTCACACAGCATCTTCTGAAATAACTGAGAGGCGTCACAGCTCAGAGCAGCACGCCATCAGATGATGAGTCCAGACCTCCCCATCCCCACGTGGAGCCACACCTACCGGGGTTATTGCAGGGCTCAGTGGCCGAGGTTCCCCAACAGGGATGTGGGGATGCTCAGCCCAGGGAGCATCCATTAAATGTGATTCTGTTGACTAGAGATACCAACAAGTGGATATTGACATTGTCAGAAACAGTGCAGACAAATAATTTGCCCCAAGACTGTGTCCTCACCGTGCCGCTACCTACATTTTTTGAGATGTTTTTACTATCTATTATCCAGCTTTTATAAGTCAGAAAGTCTTGGCTCTGGCTTTTGCGAGGAGGTACGATTTACACCCGCATTGCTGTTGTTGGAATTTTAAATATTAAAAGCTAATGTTCAGTCTAGATTAGCCCTACACCATCACTCCAATGGGGAGCTGCTATGCTGAACATTTCTGTCCATTTCTGAGCACAGTATCAACCACCTCTGTCCTTGACAAGCCCTGAGGAAAGGAACATTGAGCAGACTCTATGAGAATGGTCTGAAAAATATCTGGAAATGACATTTTATGAGAGAGTGTGCTCTGGCTGGAAGATATCAGAAGGTTGGTGTCTTGTCTTAGAAGTTCTGTTTCCTCCCCATACAATCGCTGTCACCACAGCACCCCCACCTCACTGTGCTTATTTTAGGAGATGCTTTCTCTGTGCTCTCACGTCAGTCTCAGTGGGGAAGCTTCCAAAAGGGGCAGGAAGGAGCTGCAGTCTATTTGTGGCTGCCACAGCACCTCCTGCACCACGCACTGCTCCGTGCTGCCCGCAGAGCTGCTGAGCACAGCACCCTCGGCACACGGAGCAGCGCCCACACACAGCAGATAGCGCTGAGTTTGGGCCCAGGTGCCTCTGGAAGTTTCCCCACGTCAATCACAACAATGCAGGTCTCTCTTCTATGTTCGTACTTTAAATTCCCATGTATTCCGCCTATGGAACACAGGAGGAACACCTCCCATGACAAACTCACAGGGTTGGGCAGCATGATGCTCGCTCCCCTTCTGGCTGCTTCCCGGCTGTCTGTGCTGCAGGGTCTTAGGAGACCTCCGTGGTTGTTTTGAGGAGTACCTTCCTGCATTTGTCCGTTCATGGTGTCCTAAGGATGAGCCAGGCAGGTCTCCTCTTGCCAGCTTGCCAAGGAGAATGGTTGTCCTTAATTAATCAGATTAATCAATGGCCACGCTGCTCCGCGTTAGCACAAGCAGCTCTCAATCAAAGGATTGTACGTCCATGATGATCAGACACAGCCAGTGGCCCCTTCCTTCCAAGGGAAGGTCGTGGTTTCCACCGCGTGCATCTCCCCCCTTCCAAAGGCTCAGACACCCCCTGGGGCGGCCATTGCCCTGGCTGTGTCTGTACCACATCCAGCCCCGTGGCACTCGCTTCCCTTTCCCCTCACCATCATCCAGCCATGGCCCCACATCGCAGTGCAGCAGGGCTGGCACACACTGCTCCAGCAGCACAGCACTGCATGGGCAGGCAGCCGTGTGCCCAGGAACCTGAGCTGACACCGCACGCTTGGCTCTAATAGTAAAATCAGGGGACTATTAAAGTAGATTATGCACTAATAATTATGCAAATATTCCTTCAGTGAAACTATAAAAAACTCATGAAGATTTAGCACCTGGCTATTATATGGAGAGAAATATGTGGAAATGAAAATGAAGATCATTAACTTTAAGGAGTTAGGGGAATTTTTTCTGCTATCATTTAAACACATGGCTTGGGATGCCTTTGAAGGTTTAACTCGGAGGAGATTATCAGTTATAACACTGCTGAAATGCAGCTGCAGGCTGACAATGGGCTCTGCTTGGAGGAGGGGAGGCAGCAGAGAAGAGCCCAGCCAGCACATCCCCTCAGAGAGAGAACCACAGCACTACAGTACTTATAGAGAGCTGAATGCTGGCATCCCAGACAAGTGCAGGAGCAGCTCCCGGACAGCAGTGAGGATGGAGCAAAACCCTCCCACCCAGCTGCCCTGATCCCCACAGAAGAACCCAGAGCTACACCAGGTACTGGGGGTTGGGAGGAAATTTAATAGGAGCCACCTGAAGGAGCAAATCAATTAACTGATTGCAGCTGGGGTCAGCACCCAGGTCCCACCATAACACAGCACTCCATTAACTTTAAAAGCACAGGAACCTCTGAAAGTCTGGCTACCAGCTGGTGGGTGAAGCTCCGAGGGGTGGCTACCCTGATGGAAGAAATCAAAGCGAAGCCTTTATTTTGTTGCGATTAAGCAGCAGCGTGGGTGCGCTGGGGGTGAGGCACACAGCGCTGCTCGGTGTTTGGCCCCGGCGTGGTGCAGCTGCAGCTCTCCGTGCTGCCTGCAGGCGTCTGCGGAGCTGTGAGCGCGGAGCGCTGGGTGGGGCTCCCTGCACGAGGCCTCGGTGCTCAGCTGCTGGGGGGCGTTGGGGGGAAGCAGCGCCGCTTCCTTGCCAAACTGGGGGGGCACTGGGGCTGTGATTGACGGAGCCCACACAGCAGAGCTTGGGAGCTGCAGCCTGACGTGGTGCAGAGAGCTTGCCTGCTGATGGAGGGGAAATAATGCTGTTTATGAGTTTATTCACTCATTAATAAACAGAAAAAGCACTGGCGGTTCCTGAGGCAGAAATGGAGACCAGAAGTAATGCCCCACTTGCTCACTGAGCTGCACTCCTTCCTGAATATTTAAGCTTTCTGGCCCAGTGAGCCTCAGTGCTGTGCAGAGCTGTGGGCAGTGCTGACCGCCCCCTCCTGCAGTGCCTGGAGCCGCCTGACCCCGGGTGCCGGGCCGGGAGATGCCCATCCCAGCTGCACTGGTGGGTGCTGAGCTGCAAGCAGTGCCTGAGGGGCTGCGTGGCATCACAGAGCTGCTGGCATCGGAAGGGGTGCTTCATATGCTTGGGTTGCATTTGCAGGACTTCAGTGTTAAGAGTCATGGAATCGTTAAAATTGGAAACGACCTCTAAGACCATCCAGTCCAACAGTCAGCCCCTTCCCACCACGTCTCCGGTGGAACCATTACTCCCAAGCTTCTCTTTGGGCCGCGGCTGCTTTGTGCAGTGATGTCACTTTGTGGAGCTCTCAGTGTGCTACGAACCCTCTGCCCTCCGCTCCCCACCACCCAGCAGCTGAGCTGCCTCTGCCTCCCACCCCACGGCTGCTGCCAGCACAGCTTTCCCCAAGGGCTGGGGGGGACTCAGGATTGCAGCCAGGCTCTCCCTGCCCTCATTTGGAGGGCGCACACTGCACACCACGGGGATTCTCTCCCTCTGTCCAGGCCTGGGCTGGGTCACACACAGCACCCAACGCCGCTTTGTCTTTGGTTGGTTTTTATTTACCAATAAACGGTACTACAAAACATGGGAAACATCTGCTTGAAATACAGACTGCAGTCACACTGTCAGCCTTTAACCTGCTGTATTTACAGATCTCCCTGCCCCCTCAGAGGAGCTTCAGCCTCTTCCTCCTCCTCCTCCTCCTCTGGGCACTGCTGTGCTCATTGCGCTGTGTTGGAGCACAGCAGTAACTCAGCCCCACTGCTCCGGCCATGGGGTCAGTGCCACCAGCAGGCAGAATGGCCGTGGGTCCATCAGCATAGGAAAGAGATACACGTGTGTGTGTGCAGATAAGTCTATATATAAGTGCTTTTAATTATATAGTTGTAAGGCAGATTAAAATTATTTTCTGACACCAGCTGGTATCAAAGGACACACTCCTACCTCCCATGCACTTTGTGCAGTGTGTATGGGAGGTAATTAAGTCTGCAGTAATTATCATACAGGTACTGCAATCTGAACAGCCTCTTCTCCTTCACATCCACCCCGTGTGAGGCTCCTGCCCTGCATCCCTGGGCAGTGCAGCCCCCAGCACCGTGGGGCTCTGTGCTGCTGCCCCTTGGCACGTGGGGCATCAGGGTAGGTGGGAGGCGACCAGAAGCCCCAAACCCTTCTGTGTGCTGGGAGGGAGAGGGCAGGACTGCCTCTGAGTAGGGCTTCTCTCATTACCACTGGATTGTTCTCACCCTGGCTGCCAGTGAAGGGCACGCTTTTTATTTCTTTGCACATGAAAAGAAATGAAGACAATAATGTATTCCAGAACAGTTCCTCTTCTCCCAAGAATTATTATCAGGGAGCCGGAGCCCTGCTAATTGGCTTTGTTCTGCAGCACCGAGTGGCTGCTGCTGGCTCCTCATGCGCACAGCCCCACAGCCCCAGACCCTATGGCACAGCCAATGAACTCCACAGCAGCACCGGGTTCTGGACAGACCTCCTTGAAGATGAGCACATGGTGCTCCTCAGTGCTGCTCCAGACAGCAGTGCAGGCAGGGCAGCAGTACAGGAGGTGCAGGTGCAGTAGCACGAGGTGCAGCTGCGCAGGAGATGCAGGTGCAGCAGTGTAGGAGTGCAGCGGTGCAGGAGGTGCAACAGTGCAGGAGTATAGGAAGTGCAGCAGTGCAGGAGTGTAGGAAATGCAGCGGTGTGGGAGGTGCAGGTGCAGGAGGTGCCGTCAGAATGGGCTCTGCTGAGGAACAGGCAAGTACCAAAGACTAACAGTAATTTAAAATCCCTTCTCCTGGAACATGCAGCCACACAGGTTCTCAGGTGCTGCTCTTCAAGCTCTTCTGCCCCAGCATTGCCAACCCCATTGCAGTCATGCTGGTGCAGAGCAGTGACCCCGAGAAACTGCAGGGAGGGGACGATCAGAAACCCACGTCCAGCAGCTGCCACCCGGAGGACCCTGCAGGGGGGAACAGCAGGGGGCTGCTCCCAGCTCCAGCAGCTGCCCCAACCTGTGAATGTGACAGAGCTTCCGCTCACAGGGTGCCTTGAAGAACACAGGAGAGCTGCATTGGTGTTCTTTGGAATGCTCCATCAGGTGAACCCAATGCAGTACCAGCTGTTCCAGATGAGCTGCAGCTGTGGTAGAGCTCCCATCTCGTAAGGTGGAGGGAGGAGGGCTGCAGCTCACAGTTGCTCTGTGCTGCCTTCAGCTTCTCGTGGGTACAAATGGAGCAAAACAAAAAAAACGTCGGGGGAGAGCGATCCCCAATCTGCAGGGACCTGGTGCGCGTGGAGCAAAGTGGAATCACAGCGGGCGAGGAGGCATGGAGGCACCCACTGCACGTTTCTGTGTGTGTGTGGCAGGTGAAGGGCACAACTCACTGGGCCCTGCCTGTGCTCTCACAGCACGTGAGCACAGAGTGGCACTGAGCAGCTGCAGGTCTCAGCCCCGACACGAAGCGCCGAGAGCTGCGCTCCCCCCAGCGCACTGCTGACACCCACCCATGCAGGCCCCATTCCTGCACCGTCGCACTGTGCTTATCGGGCTCCTAGGGCAGAGCTCGGCTCTCTGCTACAGCACCAACCCCTCCCTGACCCCCCAGCACCTCCCCAGGGGGACGCAGCCCCCGGCAGCCCGCAGGCCACGCTTGGCCACTGCTATTTCCCCCCATTTCCATGCTCTCTTGTTGTTATCCGTCCCAGGGAAATACAGCAGGCTAAAAGCTACTTTGTTGTTGCTGTTGCTTTTTGTTTGTTTGTTTGTTTTTACATACCACAGTAGAAACAGTAACTGAGTTATATTTGTCAGAGTCACAGCAGTGTATGCGTATTTGCTATTCACAGACCGCAGAATATTGCCAATAACCTCACTGGTGGGGACTGACGACACGGAGATACATGCATTCGTGTGAGACCACAACCGAGGATGTCTATACTGCGTTAAGCACATTCATTGTTACACCTTCCAGTCAAATCGGTTCCTTTACATTTGTCGTTATAACTTTAGTTTTTCTTCCACGATTAAGCACAAAGTAACCTGTAAACAAGTTGACATTACACTTATGTACAAGTGAACCACGTCGGAGAGTAGAAGAGGTAATTCGGTGGGTGCCACTTAACCTACGTCGATGTGCAATAGATGGAGGTCGGGCTGTGAGGTGAGCGGGGCCGGGGAGGCACCGCCCGCAGCCCCCACCCCACCGCGGCCCCCAGAGCCGCATCCCGTGCTCGGTCATTGCTATAGATTAAAATCTGCAATAGCATTCTTACAAACTGATCTGTAGCTAAGTGATATCGATGCCAAGAAAAATAAAGAATGTCTTTTTATAATATAAATAATTTAAAAGTGCTTTTTTGTTGTTGTTCTTGTTGCTGTCATCATTGTTCTTTTACTATTAATCTACAAAACCCCGCGGGGGCATAATCTATCCATAGGACTGGACAAGTAGTTCGTACCATGGTACACATGGGGCTGACAGGTCAGGGGCTCAGAACACCGCATGCAGCAGTGTGTGGGGCAGGGAGGGGGAGGGGCTCCCCCTGGGCCTGGGGGCACTTGGGGGACGTGGGGGGGGTCCCAGCAACCGCAGTAACTGCCAGCACCGGGCAGCCCAGCACTGCCCTCTGCACACAGCTCTGCAAAGAAAGGAACAAGCCGACTCCCGGGCTGGAAGTAAAACCCCGCAGACTGCCCACCAGAGCGCTGTAAAGCATCCTTGTGGTGCATGTAGGAGAAAAAGAGGGGAAAAGTATAGGGGAGAAAAATTATTTGGTCCACACAGGTCCATGTGCACCCTCACCAATACCCTCCTGCAGCCGCACCTTGGGTATGATGCTCTGTTCACGCAGCCCTTATGATCCTGCTGGCAAAACAAAAGCTCCCTGATTTGGGAACAGCAGAGCCCTGCAAGCACGGAGGAGCCCCTCACTGAAACCGCCTTAGGATCAGCAGAGATAACCTGTGCACACTGACATCATTTCCCACGGCGGACTCAAATTCAGGAGCTCTGAAGCCTGGATGATGCTAAATAAGTCTGAGACAAGCTGCCCATTACAGCCAGTCCCATATCTGTATGTTTCACTCTTTTTGTGCTGTCTGACAACAAATAATTACCCTGAGCACCTCAGTGCTCATTCCTCCCTTTGCAGCGGTGCCACTCCGCACCCACAGCAGCCTCAGGGACACTCCATGCAGTTCATTTCTTGTTCTCTGGAATGCACACAGCTGCTGACCCAGAGACCCGTTCCCTTCCAGTCAGAGCATTAAGCACATCTCATCAGGCCAATCATCTCCAGCATTTGCTTCCACACCAGATGGGAGCCCGCTGTGCCTGCCCTGCCACCAGCATGGGCTGAGCCCATGGCCCCCACACAGCCTGGGGGCACAGCAGGGGCGAGGGACAACGGAGAGAGAGCACCACAAACACATGGAACGCAGCAACAGAGCCCTGTCCCTGTCTGCTGGGAAATGTATTTGTGGTGCCTCAGAAAAGGGAGAGAGACTGAGCAAGGGGGTTCTGCTGCAGCCCTCAGAGACCGCAAAGAGCCAACCATCCACAGCTGCCAGCAGTGCTCTTTCCTGAGAAAGTGCAGTGGTCAGGAGGGAGCCAATCCGCCAGCAATGTATTCTGATATATACACGTACACATACACGGAGGTGCACATACACACATATATATACGTGCGCACACCCGCGCCCAGGTGCTGAAGGCAATGCTGTCCTGGCACAGTGCTCCCACAGCCCTGCTGCCCCCAGGCACGGAGCTGCACAGCCCCAGAGAGCAAAGCAGCGCGCACTGCCAGCCCTGCGTGCCCTTAAGGTACTCTGCTTGTGTAAGACTCAGAGTTGACAAAGAAAAACATTTGTCATTGTGCTTCCACAACTGGAAAAATATCGTTACCCTACGACTATAAATGTTAAGGTGAGATAGGCAAATTAGGCAGTACTATAGAGATGGATTGTTTTTTGTGACCTAACACATAATTACTATCAGGAATTATTTCCGTATCACTCCGTATCCCACTGTAACAACAATGGGTATCATCCCACCTATAGGTGGTACTTCCGCAGCAGTTCCGACTGCCAGGGATGCTTTCTTTCTGGAAACCTGTCTGGAATTTTGATCTTGAGGAAATCCTGGATGCACTTCTCCAGCTCCTCCTCGATGGAGAGCTTCTCCTTCACTGCCTTCTTCTTGCCGGCGGTGGACTCACGGGAGCCCGAGGTGAGCGTCCGCAGCAGGTCGCTCTTGCGCCGGCTCTCGGAGTGCTGCAGCAGCAGCACGGGGCCCTTCTTGGCCGGGCGGTCCAGCGTCTGGATGTTGGGCTGCCGCGTGACGGGGCCGCAGATGACGGTCTCCTGCGGGGAGCTGCCCTCCGACTGGCTGTCACAGCTGGACGTCGACAGCTCGTTGCAAGACGTGCCGCTCTCACCCTCCTTCTCGCCTTTGCCGTTCTTGCAGCAGCAGTCGCAGTGGGACGAGGCCCAGCGGGACGGCTCACCTGGAGGGAGAGAGCGTGGTTAGAGCCTGCAGCAGCTCCCTGAGCCCACGGTTTCCCTGGAGCAGAGCCCTCGGGGCCATCAGTGCCACAGTTCCCATGGCCACCCACTGACGGCGCTGCCCCATGCCTTGGGCACATTTGGGATGCTCATCAGGAACGGATGTGCTGATGGTGCGGGGAGGCGGTTAAGCAGCTCCATGAAAACTGAATTGTTTGGGGCTGATGGCTGCGGTGACCGAGGCCCTGCGCACAGTCCTGCTCCCTGTACTCCTTGCATGCACTGCCTGGAGCCACACGTGTCCAGTGGCACAGAGCACCAGCGCAGTGCGGTGCTCTCATGGGAACAAAGCATGCAGAGAAAGCCACTGCCTGCCCAGGGCAGTGCTCACTGTCACTGCAGCCTGTGCTCACTGCAGCTTCAAGCTTTCATTGGATCCAATGGAACTACTTGTTATTTCTGAAAGTAACAAATCAAAGCCATAGCGCTGAATCGGATGCTGCATCAGTGACATCCACCCTGCAGCAGGAGGGATACACAGAGCCCTCTCCAAAGGCCTCAACTGGGCATCACAGAATCAGAGAATCGTAAAGATTGGAAAAAACCTCCAAGATCACCAAGCCCAACCCCAACACATCCCTATCAAACCCTCTGAATCACGTCCCTAAATAGAATCCCAGAATTGCCAAATTGGAGGTTTGGGAAGCAAAGCGCAGCTCCGGGGCACTCTGCCCTCAGGCCATTCCTTTTGCAGCCACAAGCACAATGCACATCATGGGTACAAGTGGGGAAAGAAACAAACAGCTGAAAGCCTCCTCCTGTCTGTTCCTTGCTCAACAGTGGAGGAGTCTCCCAGTCTGTGTCCCTGTACCTGAACTGAATTCAAGGCTTGCTTTGGGACCTGCTCTTTGTCTTGTCTGATGAAAGTCAATAACGGCCAAACTGAAATTTCTCATCATTTGCTTGGCTGTGACAAAGGCACGGAACCTTCCACCGTGCAGCCCCTGTGCCCACGTCTCATCCCACACAGGGCAGCCCTGGCACCCCCAGCCCTCCCGAGCAGAGGCACATGCCAGATGCCCAAGCACAGGGCAGTGCAGGGCAGCGCTGGCCCCCCGGTAGCCCCCGTCCTGGCAGAGATGTGCACACTGCACTGGTGTGACCGTGCACTTCGGTAATTACCGCCTGCCTGCTCAGTGATGCTGGGATAAAAGGGGCTCATTAATCCCAGCCTGGCTCCGCTGCCTCTCTCCCTGATCTTAGAACATTTCTCTCCTACTGCCTTAAGTATAATTATTATTAGAGGGTTCTGCAGCAGCAGCAAAGCCTCTGATGTGTAAGTGACACACAAGTGCCTGTCGCATGCTTCTCCTCTCCCTCTTAGAGCAAATGCACTGTGAGCTGGGAATGGAAACCTGAGCTGGGAATGGGAAACCTGAGCTGGGAATGGGAAACCTGAGCTGCTGCATGCAGCAACCCCACGGACAGGGAACACTCATGGCCAGAGATGTTCACGGGGTCTTCGGTCTGAATGAAAATGTGTGGGTTTCTTGCTGATTTTTGTTGTTGTTAGAAATGGTGCACAGACACCAGCTCCAGCACCACACAGCCCATGGCAGACACGGAGCTGGAATTCTGCAACCTGAGCGTGGAGAAATGGCCCCATGGTGCTCCTCCCGCTCCTGTCCCCCAGCCACACTGCGCTGGGAGCGGAGCTTCATAGGAATGCTGCCAGGTGTCCAACACCACCCCGCAGTGTGGCTGCAGCACACGGGGCATCTCCTGCCCACCTGTATGGGCTCTGAGAGGTATGATTTGTGCCAGCTCACCAAAACATCAATTATTCAGGTGTGAGTGCCACCAGTCCCCAAGGGACCCCACGGCAGTGTGGTGTGAGCACACAGACAGTGCCAGGGCCACATCTGCACGTGGCCCCAGCAAGAGCAGGAGCCCCTGAGCCGGCCTTGAGCCCACGGGTCCCTTGTGAGCAGGGGCTGACAGGGTGGGCTCTCCCTGGGTAATTCCCTACCACTGGCACTGCCACCTGGAGCTGCGGTGTTCCAAAAGCAGATGGTGACTTTGATGACATTTGCACTGGGAAAGCACTCAGCTCTTCACCACCTCCCTTCGTTTTGACATCTATCTTATACTATTAGTTTTAATACCACACTATGTACAGTCAATTTTCTTTTTAGTTTCGGATCTATAAAATTCATAATGTTGTGATATTTCCGAATGAAGCTGCCACAGATCACAAAGACCATCAAGGCCAGCCTCCAGCCTACCCCCACCATGCCACTAAGCCACTAAATAGAACTTCAGCCCAGTGCCCCACATCCCACTCCTGCCCCTCCCAGCCCCAGGGCTGAGGCACCGAAAACCACCGCACGCCATTTGGCAGGTAAATAAAGCCTGGATGGCCCAGACCTGCAGACAGGTGATGGTGGCCCAGTGACAATTTGATGTAAATCACTCGTCCACACACACAGTGCTTCAAATGGATTTTGCATCTATGCATGAATTAAAGGTGTTGTGATTGATGAGAGACTGAAGTCTAATTGGGGTTTTAATAAATACGTTCTGAGTTGGAAATCTAGCCAGATCAGCGGAAAATACCTCTGTCCAAATAAAATTACCAAGGTAAAGCTCAGGGACAACGACAAATGCTATGCAGTAATTGGCTCTGGTACCAGCACTGGCAGCAGGATGGATGTGCAGCAGATTTATGTGCATTTTGGACCAAGGACTCTTCAGACAAACAGAGCAGGGGAGGCCCCAGCAGTGACAGCACTGCTCTGAATGCGCTCATCTGCACTCTGGCTGGCACTGTCCGAGATGCCTTCTCCACATCCTGCTCACTGCCAAACTCACCACTGGGCTTTGAGCTGCTCTCCACAGATTCCTGGCTCCTTCCCAATCCATTTTAATGCTTTTGAAGCTCTGTTTGTAATGTGATTTTACCATATACGTTTTCTGATGTGGCGTAAAAGCAGCAGCATTTGCTGAGGTCCCTGTGTGGGTTCTAACCATGTGCAGGATGACACAGCCCCAGCCTTCACACAAATCAGCCTCCCAGCATGCTGCCATTTATCAGTGCTCCCACGGTCACAGAACCGCAGTACCATTCAGGTTGGAATGGACCCCTCAGGCCCTCAGCCCAGCCCACCTCACCATGTCCTCCAACCACGTCCCCGAGTGCCACATCCCCACGTTGTGGAGCACCTCAGGATGGTGGCCTCCCACTCCCTGGACAGCTGTGCCACTGCTGATCTCTTTTGGAGAAAGCATTGCCCCTAATATCCAACCTGAACCTCCTGTTCCCTATAACACTCCGTGCTTGAAATGCAGTCCCTTTGCTTTACAAACACTGCAACTGGAAACACTATTTGGCCATTAGGACTGTGGCATTTATCTTCCTCCAAGAGAATTACAGCGAAATGAAAAAATGGTGCAGAAGTTTTCCTCCGCCAACAGCATTTACCCTTCCTGCCCTCTCTCAAATATCTCCAGCTCGTTTAAGTTGGGTGCACCAGGAATCAGCAGCTGCCATTACAACACCTTCCCTTACATCCAGCCCTGCCTCCACCAGTGTAAGACTGTTCTGTATCTTTATTACTAAGGTTTTAATATTGTATCTTAATACAATCCTGTTACTTAAAATTTATACTCGAGTTCTGGAAAGGGAAGTTGGAATAGAGGAGCAGGGGCTGCCCTGTCCAGGGTATGGAGGCAGAGCATCCAGCAGGATGCAGACCCCCAGGTCAGAGCCCAGGGGTGCAGTGCAGGTG
>JAPSGF010000035.1:707600-723104 GCA_035772895.1 Perdix hodgsoniae
ACTGCGGGCACTGCCAGCCCCACAGCCCCACTGCGGGCACTGCCAGCACCATGGCCCCACTGCGGGTTCTGCCTGCACTGAGCTGCTGCAAAACACCAAGAGATGCACACACATAAATACGTGCATTTGCACACATACAGGTGGAAACTCTCCAGTATTTTTCTTTGTTCTGCCCTTCACCATTTATGTTTGAACTTGAGCCCCTTCTAAAACCTGTTTAATTAGCAAAGACAAAGCACGCGGGCGTCCTGCTTCTGGAAGACTTACACTGCAAATTGCCAACAGATGGTTATGGTAACATGGGAGCCACAGTTACTGAATTTTTAAAAATTAGGACTCATAACAGATAAATGCTCTAGAGATATGAAGGCATCATGTCAATCTTTGTTGTTCCAATTAATTGCAATCAATTGCTAATTGAGAGCTATTTTAGGACTCGTCATTACTTTGAACGTAATGTGAAATAATCTGTGTGGATCCCGTCACCTCCTGCAGGTGCCATCGGTGCGGAGAGCTCCCGGGACGCGTAAGCAGCGCAGCCCCAGCAGTCTGCCTCCTGGCAACCCTCTGCTTCGTGGGCTGAAACGGCCAAATGTGCAGCTGCGGATTCCAAACCTTCAGAGATGGGGCACCTCAGTCTCTTGCTGGATTTCTGCTTGCAAAGCTTTCCAAAGTGGCAGCTCTGGTGTTACTGAACAAATACATCTGCCTCCTCTTTGGGATCCAGATGGCACCAACATCTTTTTGGGCAGCTGAAGCCAACATCTCCAAGGACACCTAAGCAGTAACAGTGGCACAGTGCTAAAGACAGGAGGGGAAGGGGAGCCCATATTTTTCTATTACAGCATGAGAAAGGGTTGTCCAAAGACACTTCGCAGATTCTAAAGATAAATTAGGAATTTCTCTTCGCTTTTGCAGACAGAAAAAATATCAAAATAAACCCATATTTGGATGATGTCTTGGCAGTGGCAGCACTCATACAGGGCCCAGCAGCCACCAGGTGCCGGATGGACACAGCAGGAATGGCACGGCTCTGGGCAATGGGTGTGCTCAGTGGTGTGCTATGAACCACGGAATCTTAGGATCATATCATAGAACCGTGAAATAGTTGGGTTGAAAGGGACCTTACAGCCCTCCAAGCCTCACCTCTGCCATGGGCTGGCTGCCCCCCAGCTCAGGCTGCACTGCTCCCCATCCATGGCCTCGGGCACCTCCAACTCTGGGCTGCAGTGCCAGGCCAAAATGCCTGACCGCCTTCTGAATAAAGAATTTCCTCCTAACACCTGACCTAAATCTCCCTTCTTTCAGTTCAAAGCCATTTCCCCTTGTCCTATCACTACCTGTGTGTAAAGAATCTCCCTCTCTTTTCCATATAGGCTGCCTTTAGGCACTGAAGGCGAAGGCAAAACAAAGTCCACAGTGCTATTTACACAGCTGCACATGCGCCAGTGCTGTGCCCATGGATGTGTCCCCACATAGCTTTTCTGGTCACCAGGAGCCAGTGCAGCAAGAGGACAGCTGAGTGCAGAGCTGCCAGCAGGGTCTGCAGGGTGCTGCCCACCCATGGAGCGCTCAGCATCGCAGGGAGCTCTGCGTGGTATAGCACAGCAGGTGCCAATACATAACTCACATTCTTTGCTGTTGTGCTGCATTTCCAACAGCACTGAACCAAGCTCCATTTTTCAAAAATGGCTTTCTCAGACTGGCAATGCATGGCTCTGGCACAGCAGCCACTGATAACAGGCTGCTGCCACCCCAAGCTGGCCCCACTGCTCCGTGGCCCCACTGCTCAGCCACTGTTAACACGATGGCCACGTGGCAATCAGGGCACATGGAGGTGGCCCTTCAGGGCTGCTGCCCATTAATTATCTGGAACACAGCTCTGAGAAGCAGCTCCCTGAGACAGCTGCACTGAGCAAAGTGGGGAGTGGAGCCCTCAGCACCTGAAGCTCCTACTGCACTTCTGGAGGATGGGAGAGCTCTGTCCAGGGGGGCACACACTTGGTTTTTATGAGCTATTCAAGACACTCTCTCTGTAAGCTTTTCTATTTTTTTTTCCTGTCTGAACCTCATAAAACAGCCTTCTGCTCTGTAGAGATAAATGTGGTTTATATGAGAGAAGCGTTCCCAGCCACAGTGGGTTTTGCCTTAAACCCTGTATCTCGCAGTTTAATCTTGCTGTGGGTTAGCTCGGTTTATTTACTGTCCTATAAGTGGAGAATTGAACTTTAGGAAATGAATGGCGTGGTTTATCCACTTTAGCATCTAGAGCAAAGCACTTTTACATTAAATGAATGCATGCAGCAGGACACCCTCCAGACACGGTTTGGAACAGCCCAGCGCTTTGCTGACAGCATTGCCAGCAGAAGCACCAGGCTGATGCAGACACCCAGCACTCCAACAGGGGCACTCCATGGGGCCAGCACAGTGCTGAGCAGGTCATCGTGCCCCATGGCACAGCAAAATCCTGTCTCCATATACAGCCTCTGCTCTGCATTTGTAGCAGAAAATAGGGTTATTTTTGTTCTTTTGCTGCAGAATCAAATAGATTATTAGAAATTTTCTTCAATATGTTTCTAGTGGAGGATGAAAAAGCTCTTTAGGGATTGTTTAGTGGCTCATATTGAACTCTATAGGGTTTTAGTGTCATTTAAGGAGAGCCTGCTGCTATCTGCATTATTAAATCCCATATAACTTCTTCATAAGAAAGTAGAAAATCTCAGCGATTATAAACCCAGCATCTCTGCAGATGAAAAATGTTCTCACAAGAAATCTCAGAGCATTACAAATGTATTCAAAATAATAACGCCAGAAGGATTTTCTACAAGCCATAATGTGGAAAGCATCAAACACGGAAAAATGGGACTAAATGTCCTTTGACCTAGAGGAAATGTTGGAAATGGGGCTCTCAGCTCCGTCACGGCCTGATCCTGTCCTTGTGAGAATCATGTGAGCGTTGCTACTGGCTGAAGGGCCCTCCGAGCAGCGCAGCGGCTCCGCTGAAGCACGGCGTGCACACACCGCTTCTTCTGACGTCACTGCACCTCTTTGCTGCCCGGAAGGCAGAGCTCACCCCAAGGCAGGCTGAGTTGGGAAAAAGCACCACATGGGATGGCAGCGCTGCAGGGACGGCCCAGCCGTGGGCCTGCCTGCAGGCTCTGCTTAGAGTCAAGTGTCACAGAATGGCTCGGGTTGGAAGGGATCTCAAAGACCACCTCGTTCCAACCCCTGCAGCTATTGCTGCGGCCCAGGACACAGCCGGCCGTCCGAGCTGTGAGGGCACAGTGCAGGCCGTGGCAGTGCCACCCACCAGCAAGGCAGGCACGGCAAGGCAGCAAAAGGAGCGGAGCGCTGCCAGCCAGCAGCTCGCAACCGCTCTGCCTTCTCACAGCTCTCTCACTGCGCCCGAGAGCCATAAAGTAAGCACCAAAGTAATTTACTTCTGCTTCAAGGCCCCCTTACAGAGTCGGAGTGACGGATGGGGCCCCGGTGCACATGACCGACAGCTCCTTAATATTTAACAGCGGTAAAAAATAGTGCACAAACGAGGCGTCACGGAGTCGCTTTTGGCCTACAAACACATTAAGGTAACTCTGCGTACATTGCAACTGCTCAAATATTAATCATTGAATAATTCAGGCTGTGAATTTATTTGTTTAAAGAAATACTTCAGCACATATATTCATCCACCGGAGTGCAAATCCATATTTATGATACGGTTACTGGTCTAACGTGTTTTTTCCAATATCCTTATTTCGGGCTGTTTACTGTAAGAGTCAAACCCAGCACTGGGAGTGCACCCGTCTCTTTGGGGCCCCCTTCCCCACCTCTGTGCCAGATGTTGCTCAGCCCCGTCCCGCACAAGCACTGCTCTCAGCCTGGCAGCCCCACACCCAGAGCTGTTCCCAGCACAAGGAACCCAGCAGAACCTCTTCCCCGCACCCCGCGGCACCGCAAGGCTCACAGCAGCATTTTGCCTGTTCCATTTTACTTCTTCAATATGAGCCTGCTGGCAGCACTGGGATGTTCACTTGGAGCAAGAGCTTTGTCCCAGGTTGAATGTGCTGCTAAAACCATCCCAAAGACTGCTCAGGAGAGAGCTGGGGTCCGACAGGGGCTCAGAGCAGAGGGCTCTCCTCAGGGCAAAGCTCCTGGGAAGCCTTCCCAGCTTGTGCCAGCACTGCATCACTCAGACATTAAAATCAGGACTGACCAGCAGCAGCAGCCCACAGCAGGTCTGGGAGTGCTGGCACTGGAAGCTGGAATGTGGGGAAGTATAAGAGGTCCCTGAGCTCCCCCCCATCACAGCAATGAGGCCGGTGTTCTGTAGGAAAATACAAACTTGATTTTAAGTCCCCCAGGAAATTCTGCTAAGCGATTTATGGTGCAACTGATGAAACTGCTACTTAACTTCAAAGCCCCACACAGCGCTAAGGAAAGCCTTGAGTTCAAATGGACAGTAAAATATTTGGCACCTGAAATTATGGTAACAGCACACAGCACTGCTCCCCAGATACCAGCTGTGCATTGCTGCGGGGCTGGCATTCAGCAGGTGGCACAGAGCCCTGCATGGGCCGAGCCTGCAGCCCCCGGGCAACGCCTCCACATGCAGGTACCAGGGGAAATAGGAAACAGTGCTCAGCCGGAGAGTGCTGATTAGAGCAAAGCCACCTCAATTTGCAGCATGAGAAGGAGGTTCTGCTCTCCCTGAGGCTGGAGGAAGGGAGGGGACAGACTCTTTAGGAGGGTCTGAGTGATGGAACAAAGGAAAATGGTTTCAAACTATAACGGGAGATTTAGATTGGATGTAACGAAAAAGTTCTTTACGATAAGAGTGGTGTTATGGGCACGCTGCTGAAGAACAATTTCCAGCACCATTGAAGAGATTTGTGATTAAACCAGCCAGAGGATAGCTGAAAATAGCGAAGGTGAAGTTGTGCACAGCCAAGCTCTCTGGCAGGCGTGTTTTATTTCAGCCAACCAGCAGTGATGGCAGGAATTCAAGCTTTGCAGGTGCCCAGATAGGAGCTCAAATCCCCTCCTAAGCCTCCATGCAATCGTGGCACACAAATTGCGTCCTTCCCACATTGCTCAGATTTAGGAAGGATTCGTGGTTTTCCTATTTCAGACATATTTTAAAAGACACCCACAGCTGCTTTGCGTAAGGTGGAGTGGCAGCCAATGACATTTGGGTCCTTGAGAGTCGTATGTCCTCCAGCCTTCACCTCTATGGTTACTGTGCTGTTTTATTGGCTCTTTTCTCGATTAAGCGGAATCAGAGCAGAATCGTGCATCCTATCACTACTTTCTAAGTAACTTTACAATGACATATTTTAATTCATATTCTTGTTCATTTCAGAAAAAAACTTTGGTTTTAAAGCTGCTTTTTTTTTTTTTGCAACCAAATTGCATCCACACCACAGAATGAGGGCTTCCCTGCTGCAGCTTGGGACAAAGCAGCAATCCCAAAGAGTGCCATTAAGGAATGATAGTTTTCCACAGTACAACACTGGATCGAGGCCATGCAAGCAGGGATCCACCCTTCCCAGCCCTCCTGCGGCCACAGGGCTGCAGCAGATGCCGGTGGCAGCAGGCAGTGCCCACAGCTCCCTGCGGCGCAGAGCCCTGCAGTGCTGGTGCAGCCACGGCTCGGCCCCGGCAGCGCTGGGTGCTTCCACTGTGCACAGTGCTGAGAGCCATTACTTAATTGCTTTGATCTGTGCTCTTGTGAGATCTGTGCACTGTAATTATATTCTTGCTTTAAAAAGAGTGAAGAGGGAGAAAAAGTGTTATTTTGATGTTTCAGTGTTTGTTTCTCAGCAGCATGTGCTTGAAGGGAACTACAGCGATTTATCTTCCCCGATGCCTGCTCCCTACATCTAAAAAAAAAAAATGGGAAGAGCTGCTATGCATTTGCATCTCAATTTTAGCTCAAGCAACGTGACAAGGATTCAGCTAAACGCACTGGCACAGTTAGCAAGGAAAGCACTGAAGTAAACAAAACCTCCAGGGATGCCGATGAAGAAAAGCACCGAAACCAGGACCTGCTCATGGTGCAGGAAGCCCAGCACAGGGCTGGGACCCCAGGTGCCTTGAGCCAGGCCAGGACCCAATGGGCTGAGCGTGCGGTCAGCCGCAGAGCCCCCAGGGTTTGTTCCACAATGCTCTTACAAAGTTTCGTCTGAAATGGAGAAAAATTTCATTTTCAATTCCTGCAAGTTAAAAATACTGACTGTTAGCAGGTTTCTGGGGAAAGCATTATCCAGCACAGACCAAAAACCCACTACGACAGCACTGTTTACAGGTTCAGACACCTGTCTGCATTTTACAAAGAACATACACTGCATCCGGGTCTGGGGTCCCAACACAGAGCTGTCAGAGTGGGTCCAGGGGAGGGCATGAAGGTGCTCAGAGGCTGCAGCACCTCTGCTGGGGAGGAAGGCTGAGGAGGCTGCAGGTGTTCTGCATAGAGAACAGGAGGCTCCAGGGAGACCCCAGTGTGGCCTTTGGTGCCTGAACTGATGAACAGGAGGAGGGTGACTTTTTACACAAGCAGATAGCAATAGGACAAGGGAAAAGGGTTTTAAACTAAAAGCAGAGATTAAGGCCAGATGTCAGGAAGAAATCTTTCACTCAGAGGCCGGTGAGGCCCTGGCACTGCTGCCCAGAGCTGCAGGTGCCCCAGCCTTGCCACTGCCTGCTGTCCCCATGCCTGCAGGTGCACGCAGAGGTCACAGTGTGATTTCTCCTGCAGATCTCTGCAGGTGTACTTAAAGGTTTCACTGCAAACACCTCACATTCAGAACAACCTCATTGTCTGTTGCTGTACTGTATGGGAACAGCCCCAACCACTGATGGAGCACCTGGGAAAGGACCCGCTCAGCCCTGTGAGGACAGGTGAAGGCAATGGAGCTGTGTGATAGGAAGGGATGCAGCCTGGCTGCTCTTCTCTTAGACCTTAGTTGAGGGCTGGCTGCCAGTGAGGAAGGATCTCTGGCTGGAGATCCCTCTCTGGTGGAGCTTTCCTCTGTGAGCCTGGAGTCTTCTGATATGGGTAAGCAATCTTCTTCCTTTACAGAGCCTCTCTATTGTGCCAGTCCTTTTGTCATCACACCTTTGTTACAATGCCTTTCCCATTGTATTGATCTGTCCAGTTGCTACACTGTTCCAATAAATGCTTCATTCAAGGCTTGGTTTTCCCCAGTGCATCTCAGGACAGGTGTTCCTGCAGAGTGAGATAGGGCAAGCAGCACCAGCAGCTATGGGATGCTCCTGTCAGCGCCTGAATGACCCCTGTTCTCTGAGGCACAGGGGAAGCGAAGCTTCAGGCACTATTTCATGAAATACCTCAGGAGCACACCGAGCTCCAGCAAACAAGAAGCTCCCCTCCAGCAACACATTGCTTTCTAATTCACAGAATGCAAATGCAGATGCTGTTCTTGGCTCTCAACCAAATTATTGCACGTTTGTTTCTAAAGGAGCAGCATTTAATACAGTAATGATAAAAGGGAAAACAACATCCCACATCTACCTGTGTGTGCGTGGCTTTGTCACTCCTGCAAGGTGCTACCAAGATCCCAAACATAAGGGAAAGCCAAAGCTGTAGAGCTCTTGGGCTGCCTACCTGCAAAGGACAGACGGGCAGGAAAAGTAACGCGCCCTGTTGCAGTGTGCTGCTGGGGTCCTGGGGTCGTTTTGGTAATGAGTTACCCTCCATCAATACTGCCTGTGCCTCCATCCTGCGCCACCTCCCGGGTGCCGGGATTACCCAGTCCCTACCACCTCCCACAGATTACATCTTATCAAAGAAGCACTGAAGTACGTAATGCAATTACTCCAAGAACACCGTTCTGCTGCCAGAGACGGCATTCTATGCGTGCCACTGAATTTACAGTTTAAGACTAAATGCAGTCAATGGGCACCGATGTGATGAAAGCTCCTTTGTTTTTTTCTTCCTTCCTCCCCCTTCCCAGCACTGACTCACACTGACTGCAGCAGGACCCAATGGGGGTGAGGTGGCACCCAGGGAAGCTCAGCAGCCCTGCTTTGGGGTCCCACTGCCCAGAGGCAAAGACCCACCTCAGGGCCCTGGGGCTGAAGGAGACCCCCCCCCCCCCCCCCCCCCCAGCGGCTCCCTGCAGCAAGTTGCACAGGAAAGCGTTCAGGTGGGTTTGAATGTCTCCGGAAAAGGAGACTCCTCACTTCCCTGCAGGCTGCCCGCAGTCCTCATAGCTGGGCTTTTATCTGCCTACCTCGATTTATACAAATACAGTAAGTGCATTTGCCTCGAAAGGCTGTTGTGTTGATGGGCACTGTTTGAACCCTAAACATCGCTACTAATAAAAATATCAGCTCAAAAATCAATTAAGTCCCATGTAACCAAGCTCTTGGCAAAGATGAGCCAGTTTATTTCTGCTGAAGTCATTTAAGTTAAACTAATTTACACAGCTGCTAATGTCATCCAGACTTCTGAACAGTAATAAATAGTCTGTTCTCTCCTTTATTTAAACAAAAATGCATTTCTTGTTTAAATAGCAGAAGACCTTTTTGCATTAGCTGTGGAGGTTTTTGCTTACATCAGATGCTGCCTTATTCATTTATTTTTAAACCAATAAGCTAAAACTGTTCTCTGAAATTTTCACCTTCTGTAATAGAAACTACACTTGATATGGCCTTAACAAAATCAATGTCAAAAAGGCAACGTGTCCTACTTTGGTCTCTGACCGACTTCGGGATGAGGGAAGCACTGCACCGCACAGGGCTGCAAGGAAGGAGCCTGCTGGAGACCAGCACCCGCTGTTCATTACACCTAATGAAACCTCCCACATTTTAAGGCCCTGTGAGATCCACCAAACCAGGTTTCCTGTCTACTTTGCCAGCCTGAAGTGCAAACTGAGGCACTGTGACTTAGGAGGACAGACACAAGCACTCCACCACCTGTGCCAAAGCAGTGCGCACCCCAGCAGAAGGCGTTCATTTGGAGCACAGCACAGCACAGCCCAGGCAGGGGCCACTGTGTGCTCACAGCCCTCACGTGCCCTTCAAATTTAGGGATTTTATAGAGATGAAAGCTACACCTCGTCACAACTTAATGACAGGTGGTTAATGGAAATTCATAAAAATCCCAAGGTAGCATGTATAAATATAACAAGAAACTTTTGACAAAAAAACACTAAGATTGATATGCTCTGAGTAGAACATTGAAGGTCTGCTTAACTGGACACACCCAGGTTAATTAAATCACGGTTATTAAGAGCTGCTGTTTTTTTGTTTCCTGTTTGTTAGACAGCACGCTGCCAAGCACGCTCCTGTGGTGCTACAAATTCAGTAATTATACTTACATTTTGATAACTTTTTGTTTTAGTCTTTGTAGACTTGGGCAATTGAGATGAGAGAATGCTGTACCAGCTTGCACCCTTCAGAAGCTGAGATGCTGCTCTTGGTTTAAAATAAAAAGATTATGAGCACATTGCCAGCTCAGGGCGAGCCCAGAGCAGCTCCCCAAACAGCCACACTTCCCCAGGCTGCCAAATCCCAGAGAATCATGAAATCACAGAACCATGAAGGCTGGAGAAGACCCTTCAGATCCCCAGCCCACCCCACCATGCTCACTGACCACATCCCCACGGCTCTGGAGCACCCCACGATGGTGCCTCCCCACTCTCTGGGCAGCTGTGCCAGTGCTGGCTGCTCTTTGGAGAAGAAATTGTTCCCAGCATCCAATCTGAACCTGCACTGGTGCAACATGAAGCCGCCACCTCTCGGCTCAGCAGCAGAGCAGCTCTGAGCAGTGACTGCTATGTGTGGGCTGCAGCAGCCTTGCTGCACAGGGCCTCCTGCTCCAGCTGCCACGCGGCCACTGCTGGGCTGTTCCAAACAGTGTAATAAATTGGCTTTTTGTTTCAGTTAGCAAGATCAGAATGAGTTTAGTTGTGGGAAAGAATAATTAGGCACTGACAATGAAATCTGAAGGGGGACGGAGATGAGGATTTTATTACGTTTATCACAGCTATAACATTATCTCCACGCAGGCGATGGGAGCTTTAAACTGAGTTTAAACTCTTCGGTGGGCTACTGGGCAAGTTAATAATGCTCTTAAGATGTGGTGCTGTGTATCGTTTGTGATCTTTAAACTATAATCCTAATATGAAACAATTATCAACATGCAGAACTAGAGTAATTAGCACACGTTAACAAGTAAAACAGGATCAGTGAATGAAAATACATTATAATTACGTTAAAGAATCAAAGAATTATAGAACGCTTTGGGTTGGAAGGGACCTTACAGCCCCCCAGCCCATCCACTGCCGTGTGCTGTTGCCCCCCACCAGGTCAGCCACCAACGCTGTTCTGCACAAGCACCATCAGTGCCGAGCTGGCAGCCCATTCCCCGTCCTTGCTTGTGGTCAGGGGTTGAAGGCATTGGATAACACGAGCGAAGGACAGAGCTGAAGGGCTGAACAGCACGAGTGCAGAAAATAAGGATGAAATTTGAGACCTTATCACAAGTCTGCTGAGGTCCTCAAAAGCTTTTTAAGCTGAAGGTCTATCGCGAAGCCCGTGGCCTTTCTAGAATAACAGCTTACTGGCATCGATTGCCTTTTTAGATCCATTTGTCCTGAACACTTGCTAGGGCTATAAATGCAAATCAGAGCAGCAGTAAATGGAAGGCAGCTCCCTGTCTGCTACCAGGGGACACGGTCACCTCTGCCGCACTGAGCCCAGCAGGAATGAGCTGTGCCCGGTGCTGGGGGGCAACGTGGGACAGCGAGGGACCACACAGCCCCCAAGCATGTGGAGCTGCCCAGCAGCACGTTTGCAGGGTGCCCAGTGACCTGGATGGGGAGCATCAGTGTTTGTGTGTTCCCACACAGAGCTCCAGGTGACACCCATGGGTAGGAGTTACGGAGTGCCAGCTGCAGCCATCCTGAGACCCACATGTTTACAAGAGGCATTTGGAGAACACTCGTCACCACTTTTGTTAGTGCTCCGTGCAGCTCTCAGAGAATGACCTGCTTTGTCTTTGCCTTTCATTTGTCCCTGCAGAACTTCATCCACCAACACGTCTTTAATGCATTATCTGTGCCAATGACTCACAGCACAGCTTCCAGCTCCAGAACTTTCCCTTCCAGCAAAGACTGCCCTGCTCCATCCCAGGGAGCTCCACCCTTTGTGGCCAGAGGGACTTGGAGCATCTCCACCTTCTCTTGCTGCACCATCATGCACTTCACTGCTATGGCCAACATCATGACTGTATGAGCAGCTCCATGTAAGCAAAATTCTCACCCCCAGAACTGCAAACTCACCCCTCCAGCTATGGGGGACACCGTGGGCTGGGGCACCCTCTGGTCCTGACACCTGCAAACAGGGACCTGAATGGGAAACAACCTCAGCAGCGTGAGTGAGCCCTGGGAACACCTCGCAGGCCTGCAGCAGCTCTGCCCTGGGTGACAGCAGCCAGGCTACCTGCTGATCCTGCCTGCCATTATTCATAGGAAGCAACAAAGAGAATGGCAGGCTTTAAGGCAACTCGCTTGGGACTCATTAAAAATTGTGTGTGTGGGGGGGGGGGGGGGGGGGGGGGGGTAAGGGGAAGGTCCTTCGTATGTATCCAGTGCAAGTAAAAGGAAAGTGAAGCTTTTGCATCTTTAGCATTCAGAAGCCAGCATTCAAAGAAGAGGACGTTCTTCATGCAGCAAAGAAACTGACACAGAATGAAAAAAGACACTGGAAAACAAAGGAGGAGATCATATGCTGCCCTGCATGGCCAAGGAGAGGGGAAGGAGAAGGAAAGTGAGAATGGAAAAAAAAGATTCATTATTCGGTTTGTTCTTTTTTTAAAAAAGGAAAAAAGGGAATCTTAAGCTGGAATGTTTTTGGCTCAGGGCTGAGCATTGCTCACCCATGTGCTGGCACTCCTCTCTGCTCTTCCCACCCATGGGGAAGCTGCAGCCCAGGGGGCAGCAGCACTATCAGTGATGGGGAAATGCACTGCTGCTGCCTGTGCTCACCTGTGCCGAGGTGGAAACAAACAGTGATGGAAATTCCAATCGTTAGGGTGAGGAATTATTAACAACGGGTTGATGAACACAATGTTAATTTTCCAACACATTTCTTACAAACTGTTTCCTTAGGACTTTTCCCCAGAGCCCAGAAAGCAGCTCCACGGAGCCCTCGTTAAGCACTGACTGCTGTGGGACCATCGCACTGTGCTTATGGCAGTGCTCCCAGGGCAGTCTGAGCGGGGCTGATGTCTGTTATGGGCAATGCCTCTTCTGCCCCAGGATGGAGGGGTGGGGGGAAATTCCCAATACCAGCAAAAGGCATTTTCATCCCAGGAACAGAACGCGTGGATCTCAGCAGGGAGAGCAATGGACTTGGAGTAGAGCGTGTGTTTGTGACACCCAGCAGGACAGGCACTGCTACATCTCTTTCTTCTGAATGAGAAAGCACCAACTTAGCAATGAAACCCATGGATAAATGGCTCAAAAATAATGTCATTTTCCAACATGATCTGCAGCTCACACACTTTATGCCGAGGGAATGCCAATTCCCCGATTTTCCAGGCTCTGTAAGCTCATAATGAAGAGCAGACGTTGGGGATTTCGGTCAGCTGCAGAAGCTGTTCTTCCTCTCTGGCTAAGAGGGTAAAACCACAGCCATGCACTTCTGCACCGTGTGCCATTGGTGTCATACAGAGGCCTGGGATGCAGCACAGCAGCAGCAGCCCTCGTCCAGCACCCAGCTGCAGGAGGAACTGGGGAGCATGCTTTGGACACAGTTTCCCCTTTCCCTGAGGCACCCGCCCACAAAAATTCCTTTTCTGCCACTTACAGCTTACGGTCTGATTTCCAGTTTTCCCCAGCATAGAAGGATTTCCAGGGAAGGCAGAGATGAGCAGCACAAGAATACAGGAGCTGCAATGCTCCCCTTCTTTTCCAGCCACTGACGGGCACTGGTGGCAGCACGGCCCTTGTGCATCACTCACAATTACTGGGGCGTGACATTTATTTCCATGCAACACAAACACTGGATGGAGGAGGGAAGAGCGACCAGGTTCATCTTCTATGCTGGACTCAATTTTCCTGGTAAGACTCTCTGCCCAACATTGCTATTCTGGCTTTTAATAATTGTAGTTTGGAGATGAAAAAACACTTTTTTTCCTTAAATTGAAAATTCACTGATGATCCATTCAGCAGCTACACGGCTCAGCTCTGCTCATCATCATCAAGAAGCATTTGACTGATAAAGCTGAGTTTAAAAGCCCTGATTAGCACGTGGAATTGCAGAGAAAAAAATAATCAGAGAAAAGCAGAGCTTTTCCCCTAAATACGTGAACCCTGTTTGTGGGGTATTCAGCATGGGAGAGGAGGATCCCCATCTGGGGGGAGAAGGAGCAGGGAGATGTTTCCAAGTGTGCTGCATCAGCCATTAGCACAGCGTAAGGAGGCAGTGAGCTGCGGTACAGCTGAGCTGCTCAACAGCCGGCGCCGGTTCCACGCCTTTGTGCACCAACCCACCTCTGCCCTGAGGCCCGTGCCTGGCACCAGCACCCTGCCCTGCTCCACCACCCCCGGCACGGCCCTGGGAAGCAGTGATAAAGCCGGGGTGGTGGAGGTGATGGAGAAGCGCCTTTTGTCCTCTCGCATCTCCCTGCAGGAACTTAATGAGTGCAGCAGAGCAAGAGAAAAAAGCCCTCATTCAGTTTTAAAGACATTCAAAGCCTGTTGTTCCTAATGGATCATCTCGCTTTAAAGTCAAACCAGCTCAGACGCGTGCAGCTGAGCTCATCCCACAGCACCAGCAGCTTTCAGAGCTGGTCTCAGAGCGCTCCCATTAAAATCCCATCAAATCATTACCATCCGTTCGGCTGAGGACAGAGTTTTAACCTTACACTGCATAATTTGGGGAAAAACTCAGAAATCTGGACGCAGCCCATTACTCTTTCAGGGCTCTCATTTGTTCTGCCGCCTCTTCCAGCTGTACCTCAGGGGTGTCCCCGAGCCTGGACACACGGGAGGGGTCAGGTGCTGTGCCCTGCTCACACAGGGTTTGTTGGTGACCTCAGTGCCCGCAGGGTCCCAGTCAGAGGCTCCATTCAGGCTCTGCCACGCACTGCTACAAACCCACACCAGACATCCATAGCAGACGGGCCCTTGCAGGGACAGGGGGCTGCACAGTGTCAGATTCACCCAGACCCTCCCACCCCAAGAACACGGAGCCGCTCCATCTAAAGCTCCTCATCGTGCTGCCGGGTGGTCCTGGCTTTGCAGAGATGCACAGTGGGGGCCCCCTTTAATTTCAGCCCATGGATCACACACTTGTTTGGATTTTAATATTGAGTCTACGTTTCAGTGATTTGCATTTAAATGTGTTGTCAGAGAACTTCCAGAAATCTTTAATAACAAGAGCGATTTGCATTTTAATGTGCACTTAAAGAATTTCAAGAAATCTTTTCATGTGAATTGTGTTATCTGAGCAGTGCTTCTATTTGAGGGGCACGAGAGCTGCCAGTTTGTGAAGTAAAAGTCAAACCAAACCACTTCTGGAGATAGCCCAGATTTGCTGCGCTCTGCTTGAGAATTCCTCCCTGAACACCATGCTGCCAGGGGGCTGCAGAGCCCAAAGCACTCCATTGCACCTCCCTGCCTGCAGCCCTGCACAGCCCCTGCCTGGGAACTGCTGAGTCCCAGCCCGAACCAATGATGGAGCACCTGGGAAAGGACCCGCTCAGCCTGTGAGCACAGGTGAAGGATAGGAAGGGATGCAGCCTGGCTGCTCCTCTCTTAGACCTCGGTGAGGTCTATGGCTGCCAGTGAGGAAGGATCTCTGGTTGGAGATCCCTCTTTGATGGAGCTTTCCCCTGCAATCTTCTGATATGGGTAAGCAACCTTCCCTTCTCTTATAGTGCCTTTCTATCCTGCTGATCCTTCCAACGTTACACCTCTGGTGTAACACCTTTTTCCATCACACTGATCTGCCCAATTACTGCAGCCCCACTCCTCACACACGGTCTGGCCCCCAGGAGGCCCCATCCCCTCTGTGGGATCTCCCAAAGACCTTCCCTGAGGCAGCCCCAAAGGGACCTGCGACCCATGGCTGCCTGGGGCTGGGGAGCAGCACAAAGCTTTGCAGCCACTTCATCACAGTGATCATTGCAAGCAGCATAGCTTCAGAAATCAGGGGAAGATTCCGTACTTCTGCCTATCAGCTTGATCTCATACATGTTCTTATGTAGGAAAGAGCCCCTGAGGTGGAAACAAGTTTTTCTTTATGCTGGCAGTAGCTGCTTAGGCTTGGATTTTTTTATGAACACTTTGTATGTGGCTACAGATTATGTCAGCAGAAAGTTGAGTTTCTATTGCTGCCATGGCAATCGCTGCTGCATTCAATAGGAGAAATCAGACTCATAACTGGCAACAGGTGGAAGAATTTGAAGCCCATCACATGATACAAATTAGTTCTTTTAAAGTGTGTTTCTAGGTTATAAGAGCGCAGAAAGCA
>JAPSGF010000035.1:723114-740054 GCA_035772895.1 Perdix hodgsoniae
GGCTCAGACCTCATAAGCCACAGCTGCAAATAGAAACTGAGCCACCACAGCAGCTGCAGCTGTGTTCAATAAATAGCTGAAAGCAAACTCATATGAGCAATAGGTGGAGGACCTTAAGGGCCACTGCATGATCCAAAGCAGCCCTTGTGAGAAACCTGCAGCTGAAACAATGCCTGCAGAACGCAGGAACGCCGCACTGCTGCCAAACAAACGCGAGGCTGAGGCATTTATCAAAAATAAATGACTTCAGGAAAGCAGGACACTATTTTTAGAAGGCACAGTGCTGCCTGACAGCACTGCCATCAGTTTGCATCACTTCACGCACATTTGTGCAGCTGTGACCCTCCCCAGGGGATGTGGGCACTCACACACACAGGCTGCTCGCTGTGGCCACCACCCCATTCTGTTGCTGCTGCTTTTGCTTCCTTTGGGCTCGGGGGTGAACAGAATTGCTCAGGACCAGCATCACTGCAGTGTTCTCACAACTTGAGCTGTGCTAAGAAGCAGAGTGCTGCCGATCCGTGCACACCCCCCTTGGTAAGCCACTTACAAACAAGCATGCTTTCCCAGCAGAGCTTGCAGCCCGCAGCACTGCGTACCTGCAGACACTTTACAGTGCAATCAGAAGTTAAAAAGCTTTAAATCAGTAAGGTGGGGATAAATGTAAGGAGGCAGCACAATTTGTGAAAAGCAACCAAATATTTTGGAGCTTAAATGATCTAACACACAATCTGTAGGTAAGTAAGAATATCTGCTTATTTGCTTTCTGTGGGGGCACCCGTTGCTTCCAGGGAACAAAGCTGTCAGTGACTCTAAATGCAGCAGGCTTCTGTTTTCCAGCTGACTATTTGTTCACCAGAGATCAGAGCATCGATAAAAATGAGCAATTAAAGCAGTTTTTGATCATACGAAGCTTTGTTTCTGTAGGATTTTGTCATACTCTTTATTGCATAGGACACGAACAGAGTGCTGCCCATGCACGGGCATTGCCAACTCGTCGTTTGTCTGAGTGCTTCGTGGCAGCTGATGTGTAACCTCATCCACCTGCCTGGGGACACAGCCGTGGGGGTTGGGAGGATTGGGGATGTTTTTAAGAACAAGTGACTGTCTGGGGACACGTGGGTACATCCCTGTCCGTGGAGGGAGCGATTCTGTGTGAGCTGCATGCAGGTGGACGTGCACAGAGCTGCTCGGCGTGGCTGTGAGCCATGTACAGCCAAACAGCTCCTGGCAAGCTGTGTCTAGGTGGGCTTTTCAAAGCGGCTGTGTCACTGCACACAGCACAGGATGTGATGGAGCTGCGCTGACGGGCAAAACTACCGAGGAGCTCTTTGACGAGTACACAAGTGTCTCCAAGTTTGCATTTTCAAGTAGGAGTAAAGGAAAATGCTTTGGATTAGAAATGCGGTGTCTATAAAGGTCTGTAGCCTGCAGGCTGCCTCCTCGCAGCCCTGGGGGTAGCACAGCTGCATCCACAGAACCCTTCAGGGGAAGGGAGGAGGTAGGAAGGAATGGAGGGGAAGGGAGCAAGATTCAGGCATTGAATTGCCCTGCATTGCCTGCACCTGTCCTGCCTGCACCACCCTGGCTGAAGTCACGTGTTTGTGAATGTAGGGCTGCAGGATTCATGGCCAGGAGGCTGATCGCCGTGCTCTAGCAATGAGCATGGTTGACATGAATAATGGGAAATGCAAATCATCAGATACCAGTAACCTTATGCAAAGCAGTTTTAAAAGAAATGTGATTTTTCCCTAAGAAAACATTCTTTAAGGTTTAACTTAATCTGTTCTCCTCAGTTACTTTGTCTCTTGGGAATAAGCACATTATAATAACGACGATCTGTACAAGCAAGAAAGGCATTACAGTGCCATTATCAATACAAACCAATTTAGAACGCTTCCCGTATTTAGGGAAGAGTTACAGCATGATTGCAAACAAAACCTCTGATCATTTTTTTAAACAACACTTAATCTGTTCTATAGCCATGGCTCTGTAAAGCTGCAAACAAAAATTACAGCATGTAACTGAATTGTCACCACAGCTGAGTAAATGCATGCCAGCTAATATTTCACATATTTTGCATCTTTCAAATCTATTCAAAGCCACAGCTTTGCAGTCACTGGCTCTCCCAGGCTGCTCCATACAGCTCTGCCCTGCAGGAGCAGCTCTGGGAGCACAGAGGAGCCTGAACCTGCTCTGTGCTGGGCCAGACGTGCAGGGGAGCGGTGGGTTCCTGAAGGCCACGCACAGAGTGCAAGGCATTATCAGCACAGAGCTCTTTCATCCCCTCCCTCAGAAGCAGCAACACAGCTCTGATATTTCTGCACCTGGTGGGAGGCAGGCAGCTGGGGGATGTGTGGTGGTCCAATGGTTCTCCCCATTCTGGTAAAAACAGCTCAGGAAGAACATACTGGCTGCAGTGAGGAAGCATCAGTGCATGTGCAGTGATGTCAGCTGCTTCACATCCAGTCTTATAATGGCTTTTCATGAAATATTCATTATTCATCCCACCCCCATCAGGACGTGAGTATCACAAAGCTGCAGAATAGAAGCAGTGTGGGCCAGGCAGCCACGTCTTCAGGTGCTAAAACAACCCTGGCACCACTGGGCTGCTCAGCATCATCCCAGCCAGGATAACTGAAAAATGCTCATTATCAGTAACAGGTAGGAGGCTACAATTTCTGCACTCCAGGAGATCCTGAGAGCCCTCGGTGCAACATGGTTGCCCTATGGGGTGGGACGGGTTGGGTCCTGGGGAGGCCCCCACCACCCCTGGGCATCACTCCCTGCTCCAGCTGCAGCCTTTTGGGGTGGGAGCAGCATCTGAAGGCTGCAGGTCTGACAGGCGCTGTGATGCTTGCTGTTTGTATGCAATGCACTGAGTAATGACAGCAGGTATGAGGGAAGAATAAATGAACCTGATCAAGCCTCCACCTGCAGCTGTCGGCTTTGCCCTCCTGCCATATGTTTTCATCATCTTTCGTGGAAACCTCTCAGCCGTTATTGCCAGGATGTAAATGTGAAATGCATCAAGGACAGGCAATAGATGAAGATTTACTTTTGCTTGTCCCATCGCTTGACCACAGGCAGAGCTCATGCACTCCCAGGTTAGCAGTGAGCTGGGTAATAATGCCTTCTCAGTCCAGGGATGGGAGCACTGCACTGATGATCTCCAGAAGGAAAGAAGATCAGGAGATGGGGAAAAAAGGATGTCAGGTGGGCTCTGGAGCCCACATCACCTGAAGACATCCAGGGAACAAGAAGACCCAGAGCAGCAGAGCCTCTTCCCTGCTCCCTACTACCACCCTGTGCTAGTGGAGCCAGCTGGAAGCACAATGGCACGAGTGGGTGGAGTGTGGGGCAGGGGCAGTTGGCAGCAGCACCAAACAGATCGCACTGAGCAGCCACAGCCAACCACAGGCCCTGGCAGGGCAAAGGCTGGCACATGCATGAGTCCTTCTCAGCGTCAGACAGGAGCCAGAGAGCAGTGGGGAAACGCTTGTGGGTGGTCCTGCAGGTCACTGCTGGGGACACAATGCAGTGCGGTACAGTGGGTGCAGAGCTGCCCCTTCCTGCAGCCCTGCGCCCTGTGTGTCCGAGGGGAGGTGGGGGGCAGCCGGGGGGAGGCAGCTACACAGGGAGGGGCTGTGGACAGAGCAGGGTGCTTTCAATTTACAAGGAAAAGAGATTTTGAGAACATGGGCATGCAGAAAAAGAAGCAGCGATGAGGAGAGCAATAATAACAGTCAAAAAGTAATTTGTTCTTAACCTGTTCAAAATAAAAATAGCTGGTGTACAAGTTCACTACGTGGACCATCTGCATCTCATAAGCATAAGTTAGAATCCTGACACCATCTGTTCAATTGGAATTTTAATACTGTACCAATATGCCAAATCACAGTTACGTGAGCGAGGACGGCAGTCTCCTCACTCACCCACAGCTCCCTGCCATGCCTAAACGAGGCAGGGAGCTAAAAGCAGCCCCTGGGAGCAGATCTCAGTAGCCCAGCAAAGGGGAATGTGCAGGGCTGGTGGGAGGGCCTTCAGCAGGTGCAGGTGGGATGCCTCTGGTGGGCATGGAGAACACATCCCCTGGATTCTCACAGCATGTCCAAGAGTCACAGAATCCCAGAACCTTAGAGGTTGGAAGGGACATCTTCCAGAAGGGAGCTGCCCTGGGGCTCTCATCCTGTCCACATCAGGACATTCCCCAGCCCCCCTCCCTCCCCTCCCCCCATCTCTGCACCCTCCTCTGGGCTCTCTCCAGCAATCCCTATCTGCTTGCAGCTGGGAGCCCCACACTGTGCTATGTGCTCCAGGTGTGCCCTCCCCAGGGTAGAGCAGAGGGAAGAAGACCCTCCTTCCCCCAGTTGCCATGCTCTTTGTGATGCATCCCCATGTTCTCGGTGCCAGAAGCACACTGTCATCCTCCAAAGCGTGCTATTCCAACAAAGCCCTCCCCAAAAGAGGTCCATCACCACCGTGCCTGGCTGTAGCCAGCCGGCGCTGCGCCAGGGCTGCCCACTGCAGCGTGCGGCGGGGCTGCTGGGAAGGCGGCAGCACTTCAAGCACTGCACTGGGGCAAGGAGCAGGTGCTGAGATCCCAGTGCGGGGCCAAAGGTGCAGGAGTTTGAATTTGGTGGCAAAATAAGTTTTGTGAAGTGTCTAAAAAAAACCCTACCTTGATAAATGAGCCCAGCGAGATCTATGCCATCTTTTAACTAATTAGTACTAGAGAGGCTGTTGAAAGCTTTCACATAAATTTTATTGGTCCTAGTGGGAAAAAAATCCATTGTAAAATGGAAATGAATGTAGTACCCGTCAAGCCTTCTTCTGTTTTGGGGGGATTTTTGCTTAGCAATCCTGTATAGCTACAAAGCACGTATCGTGTTCTTTATGTCTTAGGATCAATTTCTCCAAGAAAGAAAAATAGAAACGCATTCCTTCAGCACTGCAGGATGTAGAATGAATGAAACTGGCACAGGAGAGGGGAGGATGGCAGAACACTGCCGGGCGAGTAAATCTCCAAGACATAGCGCACGTTTGTTTCCCGATCAATGGAACTACGTGAGCATGAGCATGAAATTTAATTAAGTTCTGCGCCTCAAAGAAATCTATGTGCGATAGCTCCCTGCAATTATTTATTTACTGTCTGCCATGTAGCTTTTAGCTTTCATCCAGAAAATGACTGGTTTCCCACGTGCCCATTAGCGGGCGGCGGTGAGGAGGCGGCGTCCCACACACCTGGGGGAGGCTGCCGCCCTCCCGCACACCGCAATCTGTCGCTGGGTTCAGGCACGCTTCAGGCAGGTGCAGTCTGTGCTGAAGCCCTGAGCACAAGTTCTCTCTGCAGACGCCTCCAGCCCTGCGCTCTGCCCCCTGCGGCACAAAGTGCCCCCAGCCCAGGGCTGCTCAGAGTGGCGCAGAGTGCAGCAGCCGCTCCGCAAAGCCGATGACTTTTATTTCCTTTTGTTGTTATCTTTCTGTTTTTGAACTGCCATGTTTTCATGCAGCAATTTTTCCCAAAGGAGAAGATGTTTAGATCCAGAATTTGGTTTCAGGCCCCACAGGGGGTTTGAACTGTCAGCTCGGATTGGGTTTCAACAACCTCATCTCTTTGTAGGATGCAGATCTGTAGCGCTGCATCAGTTCAGTTCGCCTCATCTGTAACACCCAGCCCAAACCAAGGAACAGCTCAGCAGCACGGGGTGCAGATTGGAAGAGAAATGAATGAAAGAACAGCACCCAGCTCCGCCAGCAGATGCGGGTGCTGTGGGAGCCATGGCTCCCGTTTGCATCCAGGCTCAGTTTGATCCTGGGTCTGTTCCTGCCGATAGCAAACATGAGCACACCTCAGTGTATTGCAGGGGATCTATTTGGGCACAGCAGCCGGAGCAGCAGTGTGCAAAGCCTGGCGGAGGGAGGTGAGAGCGGGGCTGATGCTCCCCACCAACAGCCTGCTGCAGATCTGCGAGTCTCCGCGGGGGCAGAACTGCCAAACTTCATACAAAGGCACCAATTATCCATACAGGTGTTACATTCAGTGTAGCTGATGACCCGTTTCCACATTTTCATGTGAGTATGCAAAGAGTGCATTTGTAAAAGCTGCCTTCGCCTTCCAGGCCTGAGCTCAGCCTCTGCAATCCTTCTGTTCCTACATGGAACAAAAGCTGCTGGTGCAAACCCTGAGCTGAGCAAAGATCAGTAAAATTCTCTTTGTAGGAGCACAAATAAACACATTTTCAGGCTCTCTGATGGCGTGTTTCTGCTCAGTAAAGTTTTGGTCAGAGTTTTTGGCCTTCAGAATATTTAAAGTGCGATATTCAGTCAAAATCAGCAAGTTCCTCTGGGTTCTATTTCAGCCTGATTTAATTCTGGTGCAAAAATATATTCTGATTCATTTTGATAGAAATTCAATCTGACGTTCTTAAAATAAGACTCCTCCAAAAAGAGAAGGAGCTTTTCTACAAGCCAGGCTCCCAGCCCTGGCCAAAGGTGTGCACAGAGCAGAGCACCGCCGCCCTGCACCCACAGCTGGCTGTGCTCCGTCCTGCTGCCCCCCTCCCCAGTGACCCCATTCTGCAAACACAACCCACAGCTCCAACTCGTGATCATGTGATCATGAAATTAAACATCTGGGGCTGCTGGATTTGTCCCAGTGCTCCCCAGGGCAGCAGGACGCCAGGCTGAGCCACCCTCAGTGACCCAGCACGGCAGCAGTTGGTGCTCACCGTGCTTTCAGGTAGATTTACAAAGCAAGACAGACACCGATTTCTCCACTCTATTTGGGTAAGGGAAAATTTTAGCTGCCTTAGCAGCTAATCGATGAGCTCCTACAAATTGCTGATCACTTTGTTAGTAGACAGAAGAAGCGCTAACAATTTTTTAGCAGCAGTAATTTAGGAACTAGCTTCCAAAGCCCCCGCAGTTCATAGAGCTGCACAGCTCACACCAGCGCTCACTTAAGGACAGAAGGGTATCTCACACCACGGGCAGCCAATACAAAGTGGTCGACAGGAACACGTTCCAACCAAACAATTTATATTTATGGGTATTTCAACAACGTTCATAACCAGTTATTGGAATGGAAGAAGTATCATCACAGCCCCGGGCTTCTCACTTAAAAGGACATATAATTAGAAAACTAATACAAGAAACTAATTTAGAGAACAGCCTACACGGCACTGTGCTGTCGTTTTCCCCTACGTTATCCATCCAGCTCCCATTAGCAGAGATAAAACCAAGGACCTCTGACTCCAAAAGAGAAGTTCAAAGTTCTTGCAAAGGCCTCAGTGAGGGCATTAGCTCTGAAATAAATCCAGTCTCCTACACTGGACCAGTAAAATGAGATGGTATCTTCTGTACCAATCTTGGATACAGCATTTCAGTCATCAGATTTGAATCTGTATGGACTTGCAAAGCACTCCAGGTGTTCAGCACTCCTCACCTCACCAAACAATCAGCTCAGTTACACCACCAGGTTTAAAGCTCTGCATCCTTTACTCCTTAAGACTCACCCTCACGCAGTACGTCTGAAACGTGAGCTGAAGCACTTGGTTTAACATCAGCTTGTATGATAATGGCACAAATGTTCTATTTTATTCCAGTGTTAGCTTGAGCATGCCTTCTGAAAACAGCTGGGCAAAATCACTCAACCAACTCATCCACCATTACACTTCAGAAGCAACCGAAGCAGTTCCACCAAGCCTAACTCCTTCAGGTCTATTTTCTTCCTTTAAAAAAAAAATCATTTTGAGTAAGATTCATAAGAGATTACTCTTACTCTTTTCAAAGATGTAATTTAGATTTTGCTTCTTGTCTCTATATTTACTGCATGTAAGTCTTGAACTTGAAAAGCTGGAAAAAAAAAGGAGAAGAAACTGAGAAAATGTTGTGGTTACAAATTTAAACAAATCCAGGATGACTTGAAAAGAAAATAAAAAAACCAACCTGCTGTAAGGAAGTGTTTGTCTGTATATACAATATGTTGCTGATATTCACTGAATGGCAATATCTGTGTTATGTTTTCATATTTACACTGCTTGCTCTTTCTGATTTTGTTTTCCCTAAGTAACAGCAAGTTTTAAGATCTGAACCCATCAAACCCATCAACAGTAAGGCTGCAGAGTGGCTGCTGGGAGAACCCTGCACTCTCAGCTGTGACGTTTTCCCCTCCTGCTCTGCAGCTCCAGTACCCATTTGCCAAGCTGTCCCCCGAGCCACGGTGGGCAGCACTCCCTGCCCCTGTGGCCCCAGACCAGCAGCATCAGGCTGGTACATCCAGACACGTACCTCCACCTATTACAGCAAAACCCTCCTCTGATCAGGCACCTCCCAGGACGGTTCGGTGGGAGCTGTGCATTTCACTCTTAGCACCCAGCTCGAGCTGCCTGGCTGCAGGGTGCAGTGCAGGGCCAGCTGTCCTGCGTGGCCGCTCCACTTGGTTATAGAGCTCTGTGCTGCAGCCCTTCTCTGCCTGCGGAGCAGCACAGGACAGACCTTACAGGGCGGTGCCTCCAGGTGCCCCTGCCCACCGCAGCAGGGCAGGTTGCTGGGACCATCCAACCCGCTGCAAATATCCTCATTTTCTGCCCTGCTTGTACAGCACTGAGCCTGCACAGCCCTCCAGCTGGTTTGAAAAGGCAGGAAAACCACAAACATCGAGCAACTTAACCAGGCCAAAGCCTCAGCCATAGCACTGGTTTCCTCACATGACCTCAGCAGCCCACTGTGTGCAGAGGGCTGCGGGACTGGGGGACAGATGGAGCAGTGTTCTGGGCAGGGAATCTGTCAGGCTGCCAAGCAGGGGTCGCGGCGGGGGAAGATGTGCACCACTGAGATGTTCCTTAGAGCAGCAAGAAAACAGATCTATATATCCATGCCAAACATCTATAACAAACATCCAGGTCAATGAAGATTGTACCAAAGGGATGGGAAACAGCCAGCCGTGCCATGAGCACAGGGGAGGGGCACAGGGCAGTGCCCAAAGCCATCTTGCTGGTTCCTGAGCATCACTATTGCACATCACTAGAATGAACTCAGAGCTCTATATCCAACCAATCTTTTTTACTGAGCTGTGCTTCAGTTATCACTGAGATTCTTAGAAGAATCAGATTTGCTGTTATTGGTTTCCAACAGCATTTTTCATCTATGGAATAACTCTAATCAGACTGACAACCTATGCAGGCCACGACAAAGAGGGAAAGCATCAACCAACACTCAAATATGACCAAAAAAGCTGACAGCAAGGTTCTTGTACACCCACACTCTAACAAACACAGCACACTGCTCTGCACCCCCGCCATGTGCAGATGAGCATCCATGTGAGAATTAGAGAGGTTTGCTCAGCAAGGTGGACCAGATTCACTGACAATGTCAATAATTACCTGGAAACCAACAGCTCCTGTCAACAGGAAAGGAAGAGTGCATAATTCATTGGATCAGATTTTATTCTGTTATCTTTCGGGTCATTTTCTTCTTTACCAGTTTAAAAACAGAACAAGTTACTAGCACATAAAATGGTATCAGTATAAAGATGTAGGAAAATAGGCGATACTCATGTTCCACATCTAACCATTTGACAGCAGAGCTGTGGGTGTCCCTGTACAAGAGGATTCAGTCTTGTTAGTCAAGTTTCTACCACGCAGTTCATGTATGAGTCAGCCACACGTACATCAGCGCGATCCCTCAGCTCTGCTCACATGTACTACAGGCTGGCTGCGGACGTCCTGCCATCCACCTTTCCAGCCCCATCCAACAGAACTCGTCTGTTTACCCCAGCAAAATCCAAAACTTACTTCAGAAATATCTCAGCCTCCTAGAATGCAAATGACAGCCACACACAACCAGCATCTTCCTGAAAGAGAAAGGTGAGAAGGGCAAAATGCACCCCGTGCTGGAGGCAGTGCACGACCTTCAGCAGCAAGAGCCTTGTCAAGTCATTTTTTCCTTTCAGAGCTCCACTGCCAGGAATACCTCACAGCTCCCCTGCATCATTTGCAGGTGCCTGAGCTGCTCTGAAAGATGTGAAGTGGCCGGCACAAGGCGAGGCTTAAGAAACCAGGCCAGTTGTTTGTTTTTTTTCACACTTGCTCAGACTTGGAAAATGGCCTCAGGAAGGGTAGGGGCAGCCATCTGTCTGAATCTCTGCGTTCTTTTCTGTAGTGAACTTGAAGGAGGTTTTCTCAACCCGTCTCCACCTGCTTATTGCAGAGAAACATTTGTGATAAACTGACGGCTTGACGCTCCTAACGAGTCCTCCCTCCCCACGCCCTGGTATAGCTGTCAGTACCTCCATCTTTTCCCTAGTTCTTTCCCCTCCAGATTGAGTGTGAATTTTCTCTCTCTTTTCTCCATCTGTACTTCTATATTTGCTCCCTTCTGCCTAGCAGCTCTCCTCTCACCTCCTTCGTTGCTCCAGCTGAGCCGAGGGCAACCGGCTCCTCACGATGCACCCCGCAGCCACTGGGAGCAGGGCAGGGGCTGATGTGACACGCTGGCATCAAAGTCACCCCTCTGTACCATGAGCTGCCCTGAGAGCCTGCCGTAATGGGGAGAAACGCAGAGAGAAGGAAGGGATGTGACATCGGGATTCCGGGGGGAAACAGCAATACACGGCGGGCTGTGCTGCAGTTTCTCCCCATCCCACTCCACTGCCATGATGCACTGCTGACACATCACACACCCAGCCGTGATGCTGACCTGCTGCCTGACGCCAAAGCCTCCCCCACTCCCAACCTGTTGTTTTGCACTCTGGCACTCGCAGTGTGCGCGTGCAGGACTGTCACCAGCAGTCCTGGCAATGCTGTGTGCTGGGATCCAAGCAAAAAGGGCTGCTGTGTAGGTTATGGGAGGAGGTGAGAAAAAGCCTGCCTCTGCCGCTGTCAGGATAGGACCTGGCTGAGCCAGCCGTATGCTTTAACACCACCACCCCCCAGCATTCACCAGTTGTGCCAGTGAGCAATTTTGATTCATCCCATTGTAAAGGTTGAAAACGTTTTAAAATGTAAATCCCAGCACAGGCAATAATCCTAGTCAGAAAGGAATGTTTGGAGATGGGGCTTTGCTTCAAGATCATTGAAGCAACAGTAAAGAAAAACATAACAATGTTCAGTTGAGAAACCCAACCTTAACTGTTAGTTTTTAAAAAATTCCCTGACATAAGAGAAACTGGAGGGAAAGAAAATAAACGTGCAGAACTCCAGCTGCGAGCAGACGCACAGGCTGTGGCTCCTGCCTCCCCACTGCAAAGCTACCACATCTCAAAGAACCGCTTAATTATGGGCCTAATGGACCCGCATGCCTGTCTCCAAATCCTCCTTTGCCTCGGCCTATTTGAAACTGGAGTGATGCCCAGCTGCACTCCCAGGATTGCACTGTCATCCTGTGTGCAGGCTTTGCAGCCCATCTCACCGCCCACTCAGCAAAGCAGCTGCAGGTTTGCTGTTCTGGGTACTCGCTGTGTGCCCTGCATTTCGGGAAAATCTCCTCCGTAGAGAACACGAATCTCCCCTTAGCTGTAGGAGCGTCGGAACTTGAACAAGGGAAGAAAACGGCGCACAATATTAATTGCCCAATGTTGTTAATAGCACACACTGTGCCCACGTGAACGGCTGCACGATTTACATCCCCATTGGTCCATCTGCTTTGCTTTCAAAAGGATTTGTACATGAAGAACGGTCTTTATCTTCAAGCCAACCACAGAAATTTGCTTCCTGAGGAGGATTTGGATGTATTTGGTGCATCAAAACATTGTTGCCCCCTTTCTATTCCTTCTCCTTTGGAAACAATCATCCTTCCCTTCCCCAGCTCTGGACTCCCTCAATTGCACACTTCACATGAGCTACTATGTTGCTCTGCAGAAACCACCTTTGTACCTGTCTATCCAGTTGTATCAGGCACCTCCCATGCTTAGGACCATTAACCTGATCACAACAGCTTGATGAATTCATCCTTATACAGACACAGTTGGCAGCTTCTAATTAAATAATTATGACTAAACAGCTGCAGAGAAGTTGTAATGTTCCACTAAAAAGCCAGATGTCAATTTTATTGGTCCTCAAAGTTTCAAAAGAAATGGCTCTGGAAGATTTGGAAAGGGACTGCAGCTGCCACAGGTGAATGTTGGAGGCACGGTGCCGCCCTTCTGCTGCAGCCCAGCCCCACACACGCCGCTGGTGAGCCCTGCAGCCCAGCAGCAGCTCTGTCAGAGCGAGCAGCGACCACCATGAAGAGTAACAGAGACATCTGGGTCACAATACAAAAGAATCACAGTCCTTGCTTTGCCTAGGGAAGGATCCTTCAAAAACCCATCTTTGAAAAAGCATCAGTGTCAAAAATCCACAAAATTGGCACGAGCCAAATACAAAACCTATTGAACTGGATAAACCTTTCCAGGATCTTGTATGGGAACTGCTGAGCCCCGGCCTGAACCACTGATTGAGCACCTGGGGAAGGGGCCCAGTCAGCCCTGTGAGCACAGGTGGAGGCAGTTCAGCTGTGATTGGAAGGACTGCAGCCTGGCTGCGCCTCTCCTAGACCCTATTTAAGGGCTGCCACTGGGGAAGGAGCTCTTCCTGGAGATCCCTGTTTGGTGGAGTCATTCCTGCAAGCCTAGATCTCCAGAGACAGATGGGCACCTTTACTTTTCTTTGAAATATCATCCTATCTGCACTGGCCCCTTTCTGGGGGCCCTTCTGGCTGCTACTTTCCCACATCACCCTTCCACCACATTAAACTTTCCCATTCTAGCAACACCTTTATTGGATTTGGAGTTCTCTGCCTTAGTGAGCGAAGATTTTGTGAAGGTTGTTGAAGTTTCACTGTCCAAAATTTGTGAGGTTCTTCTTATCTTGGTACCTTAACCATAATGATGTGGAAGCAATGAGCAACCCTTGAAGGTAAAAATGTGAGTAATATGGAAGTTATTAGTCCATGTTTCCTAAGTGGTGTCAAACCTACTTTCATCCTCTCTTCAATTAGCAAAACACTGGGCCTATTAAATACTTTTCTGATTTTATATTTAAATAATTCATTCTAACTCATCTATCTACATGAATTGTTCTCCTCTGTCTTGCACCACTGATCTTCAAACATAGAATGGCCTGGGTTAAAAAGGACCACAATCATCCATCCCTGTTAGCATATAAGCGGATCCAAGACCTTTGGACCTTCTGATGAGAAATCCATCTAGAAAACTAATTTTAAGTAAATCTATGCATGTCAAAAATACATATGGCTTTCAGGATGCTAACTTAAGCATCATTACATAAGCAGATTAGGGCTGCCTGTTGAGCTGAGACACGAGGAGATGGCACTGAATCCAGTATTACACACAAGCAATTCAATTCCTGATATATCATCTTTCATCTAAAACTTTTGTCAGCTCTCCATGTTACCAAGCCTGCCAATGTAAGTGTTGCACACAGCGCAGTAGGTCTGCAGGCTAAGTAATTTTTATCCCTCTTTAAATCCTTTTGCCCAAAGCTGCAGCTAGCTAAAGCCCATCTGTACAAATGACCACTGAAATGTTCCAGTCTTCACCCTCTTGAGATGAAAATGGAGAACAACATCCTCACGAACTTCTTGCACATTTGTGCAGCGCAGCTGAGGAATGATTTTCTGATATAGGAATATAGAATCCAAATCATCATGTTTCCATTGGTAACAGTGCCTCTACCTGAATATCAACTTAGAAAGTTAATGAGCCTGCTAGAGCGATCAGCTAAAATTACCACAACAGTATGTGATCCGATGTGATTGCAGTAAGCAGGGCAGATACTTCTCATTATGAGGACTGTTTTTCATAGGCATGTTGCATAACAGGGCACAGCAACTCGCCTCTCTCTGCTCCAAGCCCTCATTTCAGAGCACATCAGTTGGATCTGAGAAGGCTCCCTGTTGAAAAGCAGCCAGGGGGACAGGATTTTGTTTTCCCTTCCCTGCATGTAAGTGTGTCAGGCGCGTTGACAGATGGTTTGCTGGCTATGCTTGACTATTATCAAGCAGCTATTACCTTTGTAAATTCAATCCAATTTGAAGGTTTTCTGTAATTAAATCTGCAGCGCGTTTGCACAGCTTACATTGCATCCTGCTTGCACTCAGGAAGTGTGCAAGGCTGTCAGATGGCTGATTTACACAGCCAGAGACAGCAGCATCCTTCAGGCACAGGGATGGGTGCTTTTGGCAGTCTGTGCTGCCACCTAGCCAAGACCAAGCCACAGAGTTCAGCCTGGCCTTATAGTTTGAAAGCTTAAACTGAAGCATATCACCTCACATCAAAATAAAGCTCCAATCTGCAGCAGATACAAAGAAATCTGCACTTGTCATGCTTTGCGAACTGCACAGTCAGCAGAAGAGACAGGCTTCGAGCAGGCAGTTACATTTCCCTCAGAAACATCTCGTACTTACGATAGAAGACGTATTCGGTGTAGCTGGACCAGACCTTGTCATCAGTGTACTGATTGACAAAGGACGCCGTCACAGAGGAGTTGCAGGCCACCATGTGGAATCCACACTCAGATAACATGTCAAAAGCCCTCTCCAGATGCTTGAACTTGAGATAAAACCTGGAGGTGTACCTTTCTGGAGCTCTGTCTGGATCTCTGCTTTCATTCAAACTTTCTCCAAAGACCTCTTTGACCAAAGCGATCCTTCCACAAACCAAAATCCTCGGGACCCTCCTGAATTTGGCATCTGCTTGGCTCTCCCTGCCAATAGTGCATGACCCCCGGTACCCGATGGTAATGAATCCCCACTTCCGATCTGATGGTAAGAGAGATGGAGGGGGGCATATTCTTGTGTCACTGCCTTGGGAGACCTCTTCGTAGTCACTGTGGCAATAATCGTCAGGGCTTTGCTTGCTGTCGTCAGGAGTCAGGAGTTTGACCAAGTCTGGGAGCTGGAAGTACTCAGCCTCCCTCTTGAGCCTTCCCTTTTCGGGGAAGTGGTCAGGCAGAACAACTTGCTTGTCCCTGAGATAGTCCAGAATATAGCGAAAAAGGAAACCATCTCTGTCAATGAAGAATCTTCCCTTGGAGTCCTTGGCCAGATCGTTGGCTGTGTCTCTTTTTGGGGTGAACATTTTCCACAGCAAGGAGTGAGGGGTGCCAACCAAGGTGGAGTGGCGAGTGAAGTAAACCTGCCCCCCCACATTTAGCTCCACAACCTCCGGGAAGGATTGCAGCCCAGAGCCCTGCTCCCGGGCAGGGAGGTAAGTCCTGCAGTTGCCACTTAGTGCCATTGTACTTTAAGAAAGAAAACAGCAGCACGGAGCAGGAGGATGGTCAGTCACATCAAAGTCTAGAATAAGGCTCCCAGTATTAAGGGGAAATGGAGGAGAAGGGGAAGTGAGGAAAGAAAAAAAAACAAACAAACCCAAAAGGTATGCCTAAAAAAAATGTGAATTGTCCGTAAGTAATAGCGTGATAGAAGTGTTCTTATATCCTAAGCCATTGGGGCTGGAGAGAAATCCCTTCATGAAACACAATCACATCATTAGATCTTCCAACAAAGCCATCAAAATCAAGGTCAAGCCCAGCCTACGGTAATTCACTGGTCTTCTAAAAGGGAAAACAAAATAAGATTCAAATTAACATCTTAAGCATGCCAGCAATTGCAATAGAGAAAAACAACTCGTTCTAGGAAGCTGGTAGCCTTCCTGCTAAATCTATCTAATTTTTCCAAGTTCTCCCCCCTTCTTTTTCAGAAATGTTAATCAATGGAACGACTCGGTGTGATCCTGCAGTTTAAAGAATAAGCATAGTTTATCTTCAAACAAACATCGAATTTAAACATGCAGATGAGACAGTGAGAACATCAGCTCTTACCTTGGTTACAGATAATGCATAGCTCTTGTAAAGGAAAGCAAAATTTCAAGACAGAACACACATACAGGCACATAGAGTCCAGATAGTATCGGATCCGATCCCAGCAAGGGACAGCAAAGGCAAGAAAAGTGCTCTTAACAACATTCATGTAGATCTCGAGAGTTAAACCGAGTCATGAAAAAAGTTAACCGTGGCAGGTGATGAGAAAACAATACACACAGCACAAAGGGGGGAGGGGGGAAAAAAAGCACGAAAATCCCAAATAAATCCGATCGGCTTCCTTGAGAGCGGGGCCAAGGGAGAGCGGGGAACGCGCTGCGGGGACGCTGCCTCAGATGACTTGCAGAAACCCCGCAGCCCGCGCCGAGGGCTGAGACGCTCCAGCGGCTCCCGCAGCCGCCCGGGCAGCGCGGAACGCGGCGCCCCCGCGCCCGCCCGCCGCGCTCTGCCCCGCCGCTCCCGCGCCCCGCCGCGCCGCTCTGCTCGGATCCGCTCCGCTCAGCGGCGCGGGGACGGGAGCGCAGAGGGCGACGCCGATTGCATCATCCTAAAGGAGCCGGGACCGGAGACGGCGCCGGGAGCCCGGGCGGCGCCAGCACCGCGGACAGCGCCGGGCCGCGCTCCGCCGGGGGGTCGGCCGCCCCCGGGGCGCCGCCGCCGCCGCCCTCCGAGCCCGAGTTCAGGTAAAGTTCCTCCCGCTCCGCTCCGCTCGGCGGCTCCGGGCGGCAGCTCCCGGCCCGGCCCGCCCGCCGACACGTGCCCGTCCGCGGCTCCGCGCAGGCGAGGCGGTGATTTCACCCAGCGACGCAGGCGGGCAGGGTGGGAGCAGCCGGTGGGTGGGCGCTCCCGGCACGCTCGCCCGAGGCTCTCCGGCAGGAGCGCGGTTCCGTCGCGCTGCTCGCACTCCTCATCTCCCCAGCAGTGACCCAGAAAGGGCAGAAGCCAGCAACGAGGCGCCGTGCAATTACCGCGGGGACGGCGGGGAGGAGGTGGGGCGGTTTGGCAGGAGCGCCGCAGGACTCGCTTCGTTTGCCGGACTGCGATGGGGAGGGGGCAGGACGGGGGCAGGACGGGGGCAGGACGGGGGCAGGACGGGGGCAGGACGGGGGCAGG